>JAHZMX010000939.1:0-31374 GCA_027743895.1 Seira musarum | reverse complement strand
GTAACGTAACGTATGAGTGTTAGGGAAAAATCAGGCAAAAGCAATATCATCATCCTGTAAAAAACTACGCCATCCATAGTTAAAAAGCACGGACCAAAGAAATATATTATATATGTGCCATAATCATCATCACAAAAAAATTTTTTCTCATCAACAGCTTCAGCAACAGCAGAAGCGGAGAAAACACACCGCTTCGAATAGAATCATCGTCATCTTCATCATCACGATCACCATTCACCCTTCATTCATATTTATTCTTGAGAGAATAGAAAGAAGGTAAAGTAAAGTAGAAGCGAGAGAGATAGAGCAAATCCTCTTAGTTTTATTATTATTACCAGATGGAGAGGTATTAAAGGAAAAACGCATTATGAGGAGAAGGATGGACATTATTATTGTGGAATGCTTGTAATGTATGAATGTACACACCCCCTTCCATAGTTTATGGGACACATTAGTCAAATTTATAACAACAAAATATGTTTTCTTCTTCGGAAGAATTAAAAAGAAAAGAGAAAGAACAGGATGTATCATCATTTCATCTTCTTCAAGCCAAAGCCAAGTTATATTACTTACCCACTTCAAAAAATTAGTCATGAAATTAGCTTTAAAAAAGGGGGATGGATTCGTTTGGTTACTGTCCAAGTCTAATTCCAGCCAAACTGCGGTTTCTAATTATCCGGAATTTCTTCTGAAGTTTTGAAATATAACAAAATCGCCATTCATTTATTCATTAGCTTATGACATGATCTGACTAAAAAATAGTTTATGGGACACATTAGTCAAATTTATAACAACAAAATATGTTTTCTTCTTCGGAAGAATTAAAAAGAAAAGAGAAAGAACAGGATGTATCATCATTTCATCTTCTTCAAGCTAAAGCCAAGTTACATTACTTATCCACTTCAAAAAATTAGTCATGAAATTAGCTTAAAAAAGGGGGAAGGATTCGTTTGGTTCCTGTCCAAGTCTAATTCCAGCCAAACTGCGGTTTCTAATTATCCGGAATTTCTTCTGAAGTTTTGAGATGTAACAAAATCGCCATTCATTTATTCATTAGCTTATGACATGATCTGACTAAAAAAATGTGGACATGTGCAAAGTACATCACAGGTAGATCGAATAAGTCAATCATTTTATTTATCACCCCACACGCGTATATGTGTACTTGAATCAAATTAGCAATTACGTTTTACTCGGAATGAGTGTGTCGAATGGTCATCGTTTGTATCGTCATATCACAAAATCATAATTTACTATTTGCGCTGAAGCGATACGTTTTTTTGCAGAAGAGACCAAGACCAGACCAGACCAGGCCAACCCCATTATTCTGGTTTTAGATTTATTTATTTATTGAGCATCATTATCATCACGAAGATGATGTACTTTACTTACGTGACGTGACCATACCTATCAACTCGAAATCGAGCTAACTTGGCGCTTTGTACTATACAAAAAAAATTGGCTAATAAGGAAAGACCTCAGCTTAGTTTTAAAAAAAATGCGAACATATTGAGTGACCATTCATCAATCTTTACGACTTTCTTCTTCAAACCTTGCCTTTATATCGTACTAATTAATATCGGATTGACTTGAAAACCACGAGAATCTCACGGAGCCACTGTATATCATTTTCATTTGAAGTTGGCAGATGAAATGAGAATGGAGGTAAGTCTGAAGAATGGTATGCGTGAAGGCATGTATTGCATTTAGCCTGGCATATGGGAGCAGTGAGCCGTGTCTTAATAAATTTCTTCTTCTTCAGGACCAAGATGACTTGAGTGAGTGAAAAAATTCCAAATCTGTCATAAATACATCCCCTGAAAAAATAAATGCGATAGGAATAGTGGTTACCACCTCCTCCCCCTGTCGCTACAAAAGAATGATTTAATACTTCAAACCGAAACACAGTGTAAAGGTAAGTATGTAGCCAACCAATATGCATAAATAACTCATTTCCCATCCCATCCCATTCCACGAGAAGCGAAACCAACCCTATCTTATCTTGTGGATTTTTATTCCCCGAAACCAAAAAAAATAAAAATAAAAATTAGAACCCCAATCACAATCCTTTGTCAAATTGTTTTGGAGAAAACGTGAGAGATCGATGGATTCTTGATTAGTCCAATCCATATGACAAAAAACATAGGTAGTCTTTCTTTGGTTTGGATTGTGGAATATTATATGAAGATGAAATGAAGTTGATGTGTTATTGCAAGCATCTGTCAGAATACTTTCCGAAGGACAACAACATCAACAATGAGAGTGAGAAGCAAAGCTATAAATTGTCTTTTTCAGATTCCTTATCATTCATTCCATGAGCAAACGAGTTTAAATTTGAATTGCATAGGGCACAGCATACCACTACCACGCACACGTAACACTCACAAGTCATGGTTAAGTTCATCTCACCTCTTCGTTCTTTTCCTTTTCCCACTAACGTAGCATGATCAAAGCAGCTGGATGAATTGTCAGGAAAAAATGGGAGGAAAAGGTAGACAGACATACAAATTAAAACATATTTCTTTTTCCATTCCATAAGCCATGCCATCATCTTTTGGAGAAGAGGATGTGAAATGTGGCTATAAATTGACTGATTTATTTCGTCTCGTTTCCGAACAAGAAGAAAAAAAAATGATACATATTTACCTAAAAAAAAAAACAATATAAAGTAAGATGGTGTTGTCGGTTGACGACTTGTCTGCCCGCTCAACTCTGCTTGCTCGCCACTTTGTTTCCTCTCAAGTTTTGCATACATTTTACTGATTAGTTAGTTCAAACTCAACTTTTCCTCTTCTTGAAAAAAAACCGCACACCTACGTGAGAGTAGGAGAGAGTGGAGAGCGAGGTAGAAAAGTTCAGTTGCTGCTGGACTGAAAAAAAAGTTGACTGACATGATGCTATGGTTTAGGAGTGGAGTGGTGGATTGGATGGAAAAGAAGAAGAACAAGTCAGTTGGTGAAAAAAATGCACCATATTTTATCCAGACTTCACTCACTTTTTGAGTGAATTATTGGACTAGGGCAAAACAGTAAAGTGCAGGACAAGAAAATGAGATGAAGGGAAAAAAGTCGGTGCGGTGTGGCATGCCATCGCATGGCAGAGCGAGCATGGTGGTGCGGTGAAGATGAAGATGAAGGGGGAGGATTATGCTGAGGAGGACGACGATCTCACAAAGATGATGATGGTTGTGCTGTAATGTGCTAGCTCTTCAAAGAATAACAATATTCTTTGAAACTTTTCGAAATCCAAACGCGCCAAAAAGAAGTTTAGAGAAACAAATAATAACTTTGTTCGTACAACCAAATCAAGTCAAGTGTAACTATCATCATCTTCCCAGACACTTTTTTGTCATCCTTCCTTAAAAGAATGGAATAAAGAGGAGCCACACCGCTTATTAAGGTGTATTATTGAAAAACATGCTTGTTATTAGGATGACGAGATGATCATGATCATGATCATCATGGAAAAAAGTGACAAAAAGCTAATATCACTGCATTACGTGATTTGATGATTGTGATTGTGAGTGTGATTTGAGATGGGGGACATCAAGAAAAAAAACTTCTCCACGAACATGAGCAGGTATGCATAGGTACATTGCTCCGGGCTATTTTAAGACAAAGAGATTAGATGAAGAAAGAAAGGGTAACACGGATGAAGTGAATGACGGCTGAGACATGATAGGGCAAGAAGATGACAAAAATTATATTATTACGCAGTTTAAAGAATTTAGTAGCATGACTGATCATTGGAATGAAAATGCGACTGTTTGAATTTGCAAGTTCCACATACAACTGAATCCCCAGATTTTAGTTCTCAAATCTCAAACTTTGAAGGTCTCTTCTGGAATTTACCAATATTGACAAAGGAAGAATCACGTCATCAGCATCACCATCAGCATCAACAAGAAGAACGTTTGGTATTGCTCACCTCCTCCTTTTCTCATCCATCCTCATCCTCACTCACTCCTCACATTCTCCTTTTTGTCACATCACATCACACACCAGAGCATCCTTACTTTCGTCAAGTTTTCCAGACGAGACGAAAGTGAGTGTACTGGTGATTTGTGGGTGATGGAAAGGAATGAAAATAAGAAACAGTTTTCTTATATGGCGTACACTTGTCCTGTCTATCTCCATGTCTTATATGGACTCTCCTCCTCTCTCCTCCACTCCGTATTGCACTGAACTGAACTACACTACCTTCGTAATCTCCCATTCGATTCCCCTTTGGAAAATCTATCGGTTTTTTTTTGTGCTACGTACGTGCACTTCAGACTTTGACTGCTTGAAAAAAGGATAATATTTATTGTGAAAGGGTTTTGTTGCTGGATGGAGATAAAGAGGGAAAATATAGCTTTGCTTTTTGGCATGACATGATTATTGCAGCGTGATCTATATGGAAAAAATGCACCTTACAATATGCAATGGAATCTCCCTCTCCTTTTTGGTAATGTCTTTGTGAAAGCACCTTACACCAGATAGTCCTAACTAGAAACGACATCACAAGACTTTTTTTTTTTATTTTTTGCTGAAAAGGTAGCCGGACTTGGATCGCAATTGTAATCACAATTAGCATTAAAAACTTCATTTAAGCATTAACATCTCTGAAGGATTTAAAAAATGTTGATGACTTTTAGCGCACCATTGTACTATTTAGGGAAACCAATTTAGCTTAGCAAACGATAAGTCCTATTCATAAGAAATTATATATGTTTTTTTATGTTTTGTGTGTGTGTTTGTAAGCGAGTTGAGTGGAGTTGCGAGTTCAAATAAAGTTTGGTAATGTGGAATGAGCCTTTATGCCTCCTTCTTTTTTTCCCCGTATAATTTTTATGCTGGCTTGGCATGGCTGGCTCTTGTTCACTTGTAGTAGTGGTAGTGGTACTGGTGGTGGTGCTGGTGCTTTGGAGGAGAAGAAGAAGAGAGAGAACAGAAGAGAATGTGGAGAAAAGCCATCAAAGCTGTCACATAATTCACCGGGTTTTGAGTCTGCGATTCATCACGGGGCGACTCTCTCTCTTCACAAGAAGGCATCAAACGCTTCCAAAATATATAATTCTTACCGTTTCTGACAACCCAAATGGCCCTGCTCTTTTTATATATATCTTTGAAAAATAAAAAAAGCAAGCAAAAGGCAGTAAGTTTTAATACTCCTCTTTTTTTACTTCTATATAAGCTCTCTTCCTTTGGCTTCGCATAATATTCATTTTCCAAAAATATATATATTCCCTTTTTATTTCCAATTGGTAATAGTAGTAGTAGTAATAGTACTACATACTTACATAGTAAATGTCGGGAGCAGAGTTTTGGGCCAAGGCGGGTTATTATTGCATATGGCCATCAAACCTCCGCCATCCGCCATGTCTATATATTCTCTGAGGAGGGAGGAGGGGGGTGCCCCGGCGTGACTGTAAATTATATCTTAATGTATGGATACGAAGAAGTGGAAGAATAAAGAGAGAAAATACTATTTTTCCGTAGATGTGGATTGGATTCATTCTTTTTTTCCTGTGAAAATTGTACAGAGTGCTGCACTCCACTCCAGTCCACTGGACGAAATGACGACTGGAGTAACCTCAAAAAAACTAACTAAGTATAACTCCAACTCCTCCACTTTTTTATGGGGGGACGAGACATAAAGCAAAAAAGAAATATTTCAACGGGATATATGCAACTGGAGAACTGGGTTCACTTCACAGCGTCAGCATCAGCAACATCATCGTTATCATCATCATCATGAGCACAGTTACAGTTCTTAACTACTGTGTGGAGGAATGGAAGGATATTACCATTATTATTACGATTATTACAATTGTCGACAAAAAAAAGTATCCCTCCCGTGCACCATGCTTTGCTCAGCATCACATCTTTTCCCAAGGATTTATTTATGCCCGAAAATGAATTTTTGGATGTTTCAAAACTCAACTTTTGTAATGAATTCTTTCAAGATGACGAGAAGAGAAATAATTTCATCAACATGACGAAACAATAGAAGTGGAAGGCTATACTGGATCATTACGATGATGATGATGATGATCATGCTTTATTTGGGTGAGTCGAGTAGTTAAATTATGCAGGGAGATGCGCTTACAAGAAAAAGTTGTCATATTAAATGAAGTCCTCATACACGATACGCCCGAGATCAAGCCATATAGCCACCAGGTTTGTATTTGTATTTGAGCACCACCTTAATTTCCTTAAAAATACATGTACAGTCATTTACGATTACTTTAAATGTCCGTTTATTACTCGGCACATTATTTTATTGTAAAGCAAGCAATAAATAGCTTCAGCTATTTCCACTCTCCTTTCTTAATCTCCTCCACTGCTTACTTTGTTACTGCAGTGAAGTGACGGACTGCTTTTTACAGCAGTCTCAACCGGGTTCAGTCAGAATGGAATAGAGGTGGCATGCCATGGCCATGGCGGTGGTATGCTATGGTATGGTAGTCTTGGTTTGGTTGATGTTGATGGTGGCAATAAGCAATGCGTCATAATATCAAGAAAAAAAGGAGAAGACGGCGAAAACTAGAGAAGAGAGAGAGACGTGATATTGTGTCAAATTACTTGCATGTAATTTATTATCAACATTAGTTTGCATGTAAGTAATCCATAATAATAATGGTCGGCAGGTGGGTGGAATGTTACTGAAGAAGAAACGTCGTTTTTTCCTCGCTCTCTTCATATTTTGAACTGCAATAAGCAAGAAGAAAAAAACCGACAAGTTTTTTTTTCTTTCGGTGAGTTTAACTTTGAGTAGTGAGTGTTGACTACTCCTGAAAACCAAACCAATGAATATACATAGTAAAACCAAACCAACCAATTTTTCCATTTTTTATAGGTAAACACATTAAAAAAGAGTTGAAAAAATATTGTAGAGATTTATATGCATGACATATAGGTAGGCAGAAAGAAGAAATCGAGTTTTTTTTACTGGCTTGGCTGTTAGGACGGAATCCGATGGACTGTTGATGGATGGTCGGGTGGGGTTCTCGGTCGCCCATTATTATTGCGTCATGCAGGAGCAATAATATTCATCATTTAGCGTGTAATAGCAATAGAAAAATATGCATAAAAAACGGCGAAGAAGAAGAAATATTTTTGATAGACTTAATCGCACTCACTCCACTCTGTGCTGCTAGTGAAGTTGGAGTGCAGCAGTGTCATTATCAGAAGAAGACAGGGAAATAAAAAAGTCCATAGATCAAATCAATGAAGAAGTCCTGGTTTTTTTGGTGCTGGTGGTGGTGGTACATGACTTCTGCTAATTTTCTCTTTTTTTCTTCCGACTAAAACGAAGTGATGGTGATAGTTGTGATGATGATGATGATTACGATGACGCGATACGATCTCTTGTATGTATGCTATGATATGAGATGACTATTTTCTCTTTTGAACAATTTTTTTAGTATTCACAAAGAATAAAAAAAATGGTTTTTGGTATGGTGGAGTCATAGGACGAACGAGATTGTAATGTATCATAATTCATTAGGAGAATGATGATGTGTAAGAAAGGGAAAATAATATATTTTCTCATTTGGCAACGTGTATAATGGCTTTACTTTTTTTCAAAAGTGAAGAATGTTTTTTTCATGCGTCCTGGCTGGCCTGGCCTAGTCTTCTCGCCTAATATAGCTTTAGGAATAAGTAGAAAAGTAATAAAATAATATATAATTTTTTGATGGATTCCTTTGAAAAAAGGAGGGAGAGGAACCTGCCAAGCTGAAAGCACTGCCACTGCCATAGCTTAGAACGGACGGGCTTGTAATAATAACCATGATTTGTGATTATGATTAGTAGTAATATTGATAATCATCATGGTTCTCCTCGACGACTCCTCGTCATCAACATAGTAGTAGTCAAGCTATTCGCTTATAAAGAGCGCTATTTTAGTCGTCATATTATTTTATTTTCTGTACACTCATAAATCCCGGTCTCACACGACATTCACATTTCTTGGCTCGTTTGATAATGGCTGGAATGGAAAGGACAGTCATTCTTTTGATTTACTGACGTTAGCTTTTTTGTCAGCACCACTAGAAGTAGTAGTCGTAGCAAAAGCATAAAAAACCGGCAGCCATTTTTAGTACCACCAAAAGTCAGAGACTACCAAAATCTACCGCCTTTTCCGTTTTAATGGTAGTTAAAACATTATGTATTCTCCTTTATCCACCTAGTGGATTGGATTGGATTGGACCAACTGACATTGCTACTGCCGCATTAACTTTTTTTTTGCTATACTTAACTGACACGAGCTCACTTCGTTTTAATGGCAATATTGAATAATTAGTGTTACGAAACAGATACGATATTATGATGGTTCAGTTTAGTTTACTTTGCTCCTACTTTTCTTTTTGAACATCTCAAGAGAGAAAGAAGAAGAAGGAAAAAGACAGGGACGGGGAAAGACATAGATCAGTTTGAGTTTGACTTTTTGGAATCTAAATTCCATCGCGTGATGACAAAGATGTATGATTATTACATGTAATATTGGTAGAAAGACAGGGGAAAGGGGTTCAAAGCTCAGATATTCCACATCGACCATGTTTTTAATGGCGATGTGATGTTATGTGATGTGATGGTGGCGGTGGCATTATATTACGGAAAATGTGATCTGTGTCTTGTCTGCCTATACTGCTCTCACTCAGTCAGAAGATGTTTTAATATCATCATTTCGGTTCAGTTTCAATGGTAAAAGTTGATCAGAATGAGGATGATGATGATTCGGATTCTCTTTTTCCAAACTTAAATCGGGATATGGATGGATGGAATGATCGGTTCAAAGAGAAATTAGAATAGATGACGACAAGTTTCGTCGAGAGGATAGATAGGAAGAAGGAAAGAAAAAAAAGTGGATCGTGTGCTGCGACGTAATAGTCGTAACCATTAAAAATATATCTTATTCCGATGTTATCATTAAAACGAATAGGAGGAGGAGGATTAACTTGACATAAATATTATATGTCCCTATAGATGGATGCAGTCATTCTCCATTCCACAAAAACCGAGGAATTAAAATGGGCCAAGCCAAGCCAAACCACACCACATTATCTCACTTTACATTTCATGTCTCTGGTGGCATCGCATCGCATGGCATTGCATGGCATCTTGCATGATCAGAAAAAAAGAGATCAGTCAGTCGTCACACAGTCAGTCAACGTCAAATCATCCGTCGTCACAATCCACGTCAACAATAAAAATAAAGAAAGTAATAAACAGTAATAAAGATAGATCTAAAAATGGGGATGGAGCCAGAGCCAAAGCCAGAAAGAGCTATTACTTTAACAGCAAATTTCTCTCTCTCTCGATATTCCATCTCGAGGAAATGTGAAACTGCTTGAAAAACATCATTTTAAAAACATTCAGTGTTTTGGAATGTGTAAAGGCGATTAAAATGTGACAGGCGGAGTGGCTGATTGATGCATGAAGAAAGAAGGACAGAAATATGTACATCACCATTCACCATATTTATTCGTGGACTCCATATCTCCCAAATTATATTTATTTTTTACAGGGGGAAAGGAAACACTTCTTTTTCTTTTCTCGGATGAAAATCTAGAAGCAGAATCCACAAGAAATGAGTGACTGACTGCGCAGTAAATGGTTGACAACAAGCACTTGTGTCACTTCTCCTTGTCTTTTCCTTTCTCTCGTCAACACAACATCCTCCTCTTCCATCCAACTCAAGTCCGACAAATAAACGGTCGACTGACTGAAAGCGTCTCTCATCTCACAACACAACACGAAGTTGTGGTGGTGGTGGAAAACTCAAGAAGCGAATAGATACATTCCATTTTCCTCATAGAATTATAATCTTTAAAAAAAATCGCGATTTGCTTATCATTTAGTTTGGTTTCATGAGAAGAAGAGCGATTGCCTTTACTCAAGCTATTGCACCGTTCGTTGATTTTGATNAATGGTTGACAACAAGCACTTGTGTCACTTCTCCTTGTCTTTTCCTTTCTCTCGTCAACACAACATCCTCCTCTTCCATCCAACTCAAGTCCGACAAATAAACGGTCGACTGACTGAAAGCGTCTCTCATCTCACAACAAAACGTGAAGTTGTGGTGGTGGTGGTGGTGGTAGTGGAAAACTCAAGATAGATACATTCCATTTTCCTCATAGAATTATAATCTTTAAAAAAAATCGCGATTTGCTTATCATTTAGTTTGGTTTCATGAGAAGAAGAGCGATTGCCTTTACTCAAGCTATTGCACCGTTCGTTGATTTTGATTGACTGGCTTGGCTGCTCCCACCATTACTATTGCTGGCAGCGAGTCATACCATGACTATGGCTATGACACTGGCACTCTACTTACTTTCAATAAAGCTGTTAATACAGCTGTAAAGACGTAGCTGAGGAAAAGGGTTAAATACGAAAAAGATGTTCTCAGAATACTGTCTCAATGTCTCCAAAGTAATAATCAAAATCTTCTTCCTCCTCTTCAGTTTGATGGCGATATGCTTAAGTAAAAATAAAGCATGTGTGTATTAATAAAAGTGAAGCAATGCATCAAGTTGACAGGGAAGAGGATCATCGGATCCGATGAATTATAATGGAGACGGAGACAGGAAGAAACACACAAACACAAACGCTTGGCGTTTCAAATAAAATCAAATAATTTTTGTCCTGCCTCATCAACTGTAATAAACTTGCCTTTTCGCCTTGCTTTTCTGACTTACTTACTTCCGCTCTATTATTATTATGGGCGACTCGACTTAAATAAAAAAAATTGGTGGAAAAAAACCCGGGAAGAAAAGTTGTCGACAACTCTTCATCATTGTGTGTTGCAAATACTTACATACTTGCTTTCTTACTCCGCATGCATGCCTCTTTTGATAAATACAGGAGTCATCTCTAAATTAATGGAAAACAACGGACTCATAATAAACTGCATTTGTGTCCCATTTTATTCTCTAAACAACCTCGAAAAAAAAACCCAAAAGACATTAAACAGGAGGAATAATGTTTTTGTAAATGATAATAATGATGATATGGATAATAGCATATTTCTCACACAGTGACAGATGCAAGCATGCATGAAAGGAAGTACATGAAGTGTAATTTTATTTTCAAGACGGACACACATCTTGTCCTTTCCTTTCTTTCTCAAGTCCTTCTGTCTTGTCAAAGAAAAATTATAAAAAATTAGTTGGTCTCCATTTCCCTATACTTTTAGTCAAAGATGTGTAAGTGTATAAAAATAGTTATTTTTATTTTCTAGTAGAACGAAGAAGCTTTTGGTTGGAGAGCTCATCATCCATCCCTTAAAGAGATGAGCAAAGCACCACATCAGTCACCTCTCCATTTTCCCGTGCGACAGATATAAGACACAGAGACGTCAACTCACTTTGAAATATAATTCGCACCACATGTCATCTATTAATTCTTCGGAGAATGTATATTTTTCACAAGACGCTTTTGCTTTCCCAATCACTTCTTGTGAAGATGTGAGTAAGTAAGCGATGTGATGTGATGTGGTGAGAAAATATTTCCAAAGTTTATTTTAAGAATCAGATTGATGTCTTTTCTGCTCGTTTTCCTTTTTTCATTCCAATAACGAGTATGTAAGTAGTAGCTCATGCATACACATATCCAATCCAAACATAACTATAACATAACCCATCCAATCCATCCTCTTGTTTTAAAAAGGTGCAATCGTTTTCGATTGGATATTTGAGTGGAAAGCTTTTCGCTTGCCGGAATATGTCTCATGTTTTTTGAAGAAAGAGACGACATGCAAGTCAACATAAAAATGTTTTATGGCAATAGCATTCCTCTATTTTTGAGAGATTCATATCCGAACCAAGCCTACACAACCCAGCGAGCAAGTAAAACCAAAAGCACAGTCTTTTTTAAAGCGGCCAAGAAAGAAAATTGCCCCATCAGGAAAGGAAAACCGTGCATCTTTGTCAGTCATAATAATTCTTCAAAATGTTACAAGACAAAATGTGATGCTTTTTTCATGAATATCTCTTTTTTGCTCTTCCACAAACTTCCTCTTTCTCTCTCTCTCTCTTGAAGAGTGAGGAAATCTTTAACCCCGAGTTGGCTGTTAAAGCGGAGCATTGTTGGAATTTCAATATTTGCAATGTAACCTTTTACCCAAGCTAACACTAACGAGACAATTTACATGTGTTCACTTTATTGGGAAGAATTTGGCGAGAAAAAAAGTTGAAGGAATTCCACAAGTTTTCTTTCTTTCTTATTCCCTTTCTTCAGAGAGATGGAGAGAGGGAGGGTTGTGTGATTCGAGTGGAATGATAATGCGATATGATATGCTTCCTTGCTCACCTCCAAAATGAACATATCATTTTGAATACAAGGAATGAAAGAAAGTATCAGGATTTGTGAGTATGCTAATGTTTTCATACGACGACAGGAGTAGGACTATGACATGTGCGACTCCACTCCACTCCACTACTCTACACCAACTCCAAGTCCGACTTCAGCGGAGGAAACCATATGACAATGATGATGATGATGACGATTGTATGAGAACGGGAAGGATGAGTAACGAGGGGAGACAGGAGGAAAAACTCTGACAATGAGTTGGGATTTCACGTGATGACGATGAAGACAGCACACTCTGCACTGCCATGCTACCACACCACGATACGATGAGCAAGAGGAAAAACACTGGAAAAAGCTGTTGCATATCCTCTTTCTCTTCTTCTCACGAGTAAAGTACAGTTTTTTTCGTGTGGCACTAATACAACTCTGACATTTGATTCGTGTCAATTTCCATTCTTCTTCTTTTCCCGATTAATTTACGAATTTACTTGAGCATCTTAAGGAATTTTTAGAAGAGTTGGCTGGCAAGGCATAAAAATAAAAGCAATTTAGGTCCGCTTTAGTAGTATTTTTTCTGTGTGTTGTGAACAGTCATCAAAATGACGGAATCCATTTATCCCTCCTCAAACCACTTAAGAAATTTAGCATAAAATGGAGGAGAATGACACAAGACAAAGAGCGATTACACTTAAGTAAAAAATATGGATCAGAAGGATCAACTCCGAGTCTTTTCTCTTCTCTTCTGAAGCGAACTTTACCGATGATGATTCTAGTCTTTTTCTTCTTCTTTTTTGTATCTTTTGCTATGGCTTGGCTTGGCCTAGCCTGACATCATCCTTGTGAAACAAGTGAAAAAAACCTGTCATGTAAATAATAATCCTTCCTCTTCGTGTCGCATCCTTTGTCTCCTGTATCTTCATTTTTCCACCATTTTTTTCTCCCTTTCTACTTAAATGTCTACATCATTCTCTTTTGTTTATTAGGAAAACAAAAATATTATGTACTTTCTGGTAAATGCTACATTTGCACATCTTTTTAAAGTAGTGTAGAAAAATTGTCATTTTAATGATCTTCTTTTATTCCTAAGCTTGTCAGAATGAGGAGGGAAGTAGCATGAAGAACAGAAGAAGAAGATGATGATCATGATGACTGTCTTTAATTTTTGTGGCTTAATTCTATAAAAAAACCTTGTCATGTTTAAGAGCTGTATCTCCGCTTGATGATCATATTTACAAAACCATCTTTAAAGAAATTTACCTACTTTCTGTAAAGCAAAAGCATTCCATTACTCTCTTGAACGAGTGTGCTTTTTTGACACCTCCGGATTTCTACATTTGCACATCTTTTTAAAGTAGTGTAGAAAAATTGTCATTTTAATGATCTTCTTTTATTCCTAAGCTTGTCAGAATGAGGAGGGAAGTAGCATGAAGAACAGAAGAAGAAGAAGATGATGATCATGATGACTGTCTTTAATTTTTGTGGCTTAATTCTATAAAAAAAACCTTATGTTTAAGAGCTGTATCTCCGCTTGATGATCATATTTACAGACCCATCTTTAAAGAAATTTACCTACTTACTGTAAAGCAAAAGCATTCCATTACTCTCTTGAACGAGTGTGCTTTTTTGACACCTCCGGATTTTTTTACCTTTTAACCTGCTTCAATGCTAATGTTTTTTTTCTACAAACTACAAATACGATCACTTGATCACCTTATTCTTTCCTTTTGAGAAATGGATGAGATGCCGAGCCGAGCTGCCTTACGACCGCGACCCTTCCAACCTTTTACCGTAGCTGTNTTCCATTACTCTCTTGAACGAGTGTGCTTTTTTGACACCTCCGGATTTTTTTACCTTTTAACGTGCTTCAATGCTAATGTTTTTTTTTCTACAAACTACAAATACGATCACTTGATCACCTTATTCTTTCCTTTTGAGAAATGGATGAGATGCCGAGCCAAGCTGCCTTACGACCGCGACCCTTCCAACCTTTTACCGTAGCTGTAGTTTAGTGATCATCATTATCATCATCATCACCCAGAAAATCATCATTAGTACGGAACGAACAGGCAACCTGCCTGCCTACCTTTCATGGAACACTTGACATTTTTTCCCTTCTTTTGCACAGAACAGAAGCTTAACAGACTTCATCCTTCATCTTGTCTTAGTTTTGCTTGATCTCTTCTTTTACAAACATAATAACAATCATCTTTAAAAACATGTTATTTCTCATTTCAATTTTTTTCAGGGTCTGCTAATCTCGACGTGAGAAAATGGTTTGAAAAAAAAAACAAAAACATTATATTTTTTTTTTTTGTAAAGCGGAGATTAAAAATAGACAATGAGCGACAGAGACAGAGAGACATATTTTAACATTTTATGAAGCAGGTATAAGTA
Organism: Seira musarum; assembly: GCA_027743895.1. Taxonomy (NCBI): domain Eukaryota; kingdom Metazoa; phylum Arthropoda; class Collembola; order Entomobryomorpha; family Entomobryidae; genus Seira; species Seira musarum. Next base: position 16,684 of record JAHZMX010000939.1, on the reverse strand, counting down.
GGCATTTAATAATAAAAAACGCTGTTCCCTTTTTTCTTTGCTGCCGCTTGCTCTCATATCATCTCGTCTCATGTCATTATCATTACGAAGCATCTTCCTAAAGCCATGATAAAGCATAATAAGATTATAATACCAGATAATAAATGAGTGAGTAACAAACCACTTTTTCCCCTAGCTAGTTTTCCATTAGCATTAAACTAATAATAAAAAAGGTGCACCACAATTATTATTACCGTCATCGTCATCATCACTATCACCACAGCACACAACAGAACACAAGACTAATCTAACACCACCGGTTTCGTTATGGAATAAATGGACTTGGTGGACTTTGTAATAATGATTCGTTTGAATGACTAGTGAGTGAATACAAGATAATATATTTTTTGTTGTTTACGATTTATTGCTTGCCATTACTTCCATCACCACTCACTCGGACGAAGCCATAAGGCCAAAAGCCACCAAAAGAGCATGATCATCCCATCGAAGAGGTATGCATGTGATCGCGATTGTGATGTAGGTACCGTGGAGTGAAGGTAGGTACATGTATGAATGTATTTATTCCAGTCCAGTCAAGTCAGCATTAGACTCGTCTCGTGTGCTTCTTCTCCTTCTTATTGCATTGCATTAACTAAGCAGAAATATTTATTCCATCTTGACACTTTTTTCGCAGTATTTCTTTCTCTACGTCTCTTTGTCTTTTTATTTCTTTTTTTGTTGAATCATAAATCAAGGGGGGCAGGACAGGAGGGGGGACGACAAAAAAAAGGCTGTATGGCATGGCATACAGATATTATCCAGCAAAAAAAGTAATAATAATGCGATGCCATTCGTTATCCCAATATATTATGTTATGTTGTGTTCTCTTCTCTTCTGTTCCTAGCATTCACTCAAACTCGCACTTCACATAAAAAAGTAGAATTTTTGCTAGGAAAACTCTTCTTCTTCATCATCATCATCATCAACATGATCCATCCATCCGATCCTTTTTTTTCCTCAGGACTCATTCTGCACATCACACGAGACCATAGCATATCACTCCAGTCAGTCTCAAGAAGCCTGAACTCTGAAAGCTCAAGGTTTTAATAATGAGAATGGAAGCTGAGATGGATGGATTGATGGGCAGACATCTAGACGGGTGAAGAATAAGAAACGAGGAGATGGATAGTTTTTGGACGGATTGATGGCTGTTCACTCCAAGAAGAAATGAGGAAAGAGTTTCCTTTGAAAGGATAATGTATGGCACACATACAGTTATACATTCTCATACTTTCCAAGTTTTTACAAGAAAGTAGAAAACCGCTCACACATGGAAATAAAACTACATACGTCATAGCTACAGTAGCAGTGGCATATACCGCATACCTTCATTTCGTCCTTCCTTTTTTTCGCAGAAGGAGTGAAAAAGAGGAAGAATATAATGGTGATCATTTCATGAGGATGATAATAATAAAAAAAAGGTATATCTTCGACAAGAAGAAGCGGAGTATTTGTAGTGGAGTGGAGGTATACTTGCATTCATTCATAATGATGATAATATCCACATGTCATAATGTGATATACACACGTTTTATTATTATGATTGCTATTATATATGGAGAAATGTGTCGTTCTGTGGGCTTTGCCTGGTGTAATGTGCGTAATATATCTATGATATGATGACGATGATCATGATGAAAATAAAACCTTCTATTTTGATGTTGTTTTGTTGTTGCCATTACACATCAAGCCTCGTCATCGTTGTTCGTCATGTTGATGATGATGATCATCATCATCAACGTGAGAAGCACACGAAACATGCTCCAGTGAGAGAGCATGCATTCCAACCATTCATCCATCCTGTAAAACTCTCAGTTGTGGTGGTAGTAGTGGTAGTGGCTTCGCTTTTTTTCGAGAGGAGAGCGAGAGCAATATAATATGTGAGCCTTTATAATGGGCTTCCCAAAAAATATAAAAGAAAAAGAGTTTTTTTGATTGATAGCTGCCATTAAGAGCGAAAAGACATTTTGTAGAGGAAAGGAGAGATCCGTGATGGATAGCTGACTGGTGCTTACTCACTCGAGATAGATGGAACATTTTCTGGATAAATATGGATTGCATATACATAAGTACGCGAACCACTATTTCTAGAGCTGCTAGAGCTCAACGTTTTTTTGAGGAGAAGAAGGAAAAAAGATGGACAGATGGAGGGAATGAAATGGAATGGACCGTTTTCCTCTTTTGTTGTATTATGTGCGTATTAATGGACAAGATATATGATGGTGAAATAATCGTAATGTGAATTTTGTGCCTAGGCCGAGCCTTTTGCCTTTGGAAAATTTTGTGGAAAATAGTTTTAGCTGGGAAAAATAATATGAATGTTTGGCTTTGCAGTGGAATATGGTGACGGTGACGTACTTTGGATGTGATGTGATGTGTTTTTGGGCGATGCGATGGATGTGATGTGATGTGAAGTGAGAGTGTCGCTCTTTTCGCTGAATAATGGCATGCCATACGGATGACATTAGGAATGGATGGACATACATCACTTATTATAAAATAAAGAAGCAATATATTTACTTGTCTCAGCTCAGCCCAAGCTTTGGCATTGCCAACGTAGGCAAAGGGAAGAGGAGAGAAAAAAAAGAATTTTCAAAGGAAGCATAATAATATCCTGTGTGCGCGTCGTGTTCTCTTCACCCTTTCCAATGGGGAGTGTAAAGGAGTCAAATTAGACGATAAAAGTGAGAAAAAGAGAGCTCAAGTCTAAAGCGATCGTCGTTCGTCGTTCATTCGTCAGTCAAAGTAAATGGTCGAAAGAGCGATATTGAAAGAAGAAGAGAGAGAGAAACCTGGTTTCTGTATGGTCTGGCTTTCGTAACGATTTGAGTGAATGACGAAAACAACGGATGGACGGGTGCTGTTATTTATTGTCCTATTTCAGGCATTCATTGTCTGATCTGATAATTTATTGAGGTTCATTTCATGTTCCATTTCAATTATTTCGGCTTCCATGTGATAGATGTGATGCATGTACGAACAATAAGTTTAATGCGAAAAATACATAAAAGTTAAAATGACAAAAATATGTGACGATGAATTTTTTTTTTCTCTGGATGGGCAGGGCCCGGCTGCTTGCTTCTTCTTCACAGTAAGATATTTTCTTTTTTTCCAAATGAAAAAAAAATCTGCTGGAGATTTATTGATGTTTGGTAAAATTGAAAAAAAGGCAAAAAAGCAATTTTTCAGGTGGAGAGGAATAAAAAGCACTTTACATAATTTTGCCTATTTCGTCTTTTCCAGTTTACTCGACGAAGGAAGATGCAAAAAATGCTCAAACTGATCGTGAGTTTACTCCACTTCATTCATGTTTCTTTGTAACACTTCTTTTCAAAAGAAATTCACATTTTTTTTCTTCTTTGAAGAGGTTTGAGCTCGAGTAGAAGTTCGAGCATGGGTAAAATCCTTTTGAAAAGAGGAAACCACGTTTTTTTCTTCCGTACAAACATACACACAGACACACTTTTTTTAGTAGTGATGCGATGCGATGCCCTTCTCTTCTGGAGCATGACTAAGTAGGTGCGGTGAAGGAAAAAAAGAGACCTCGTGTGATATAAAAGAGTCGAGTCGTCCCTATAATGATATGCATGCATGCATATCCATTCATATCATCATCACCACCACCACTACTACTGCCGAATGAATGGGATGAGTTGCGAGGTTATAGTAAAAATGCAAAACATACGCATCTTACTATTTCCCACTACTACTACGAACGACGGCACAACCCAACCAGAAGATCACAAGGTCAGGTTCATTTTTTTATTTCTCATGTTTGAACAAGCCAAGGAAAATAAGAGGAAGAGCAGGAATAAAAAAAAAAGTTACTCGCTCTTGGTCTTTTCCTTTCTTCTCTAGGTTTAGTTCGGCTTATTATATTTTTTGGGAACGAGGAATCCGGGATGGAAGCTCAGAGAACAGTGAAAAAGTGCTTTTTTCGCGATGGAGCTGCAGTTCTAGTTTTCTACTTTTCAAGATTCAGCCCAGAGAATACATAGCAAAAGTAAGGGTAAAAAACTTTTTCGGTGGGAGACCAAAGTGAGTGGAGTAGCAAAATGGAAAACATTATCTCGTCTACTTACAGATATTCTTAATTTATCTTGCGTATTATCGAAAGTTTTAGTCAATATTTTTTTTGTTTACATTTTTTTTAATACTATTTCTTTTTTTGTATTTTGCATTTGTTAAAATCATCTTTACTTTCCAGTCTACGGTTATAGCCTTGACCTTGCTATGAATTTGTGATTGCGATATATATATTTATTCGCATTCACGCAAAAATATTTGTGTACACGTTTTCCCGTTCACGCGATGGAGAATGGAGGCAGCAGACAACCAGAGTGGGAATGCTGTACCTAAATTCATACAAAATGCATTACATTCACGCAAAAATATTTGTGTACACGTTTTCCCGTTCACGCGATGGAGAATGGAGGCAGCAGACAACCAGAGTGGGAATGTTGTACCTAAATTCATACAAAATGCATGAATACAAGAAAACACTTTCCCTTTTTCCTGACTCACTGGCTTGGCTGAGTGAATTTATACTTATATGCATACATAATGCTATGGCCTCCACGAACAAGACCAAGCCTAACCAAACCAAACCACTATTGCATTTTTCTCAGCCCAATTTCGGGTTTTGTTGTTTTGTTCGATGCTATTGCCACTGTTGACGGTTACATAAACAAACAAGACTACCACTACCACCGGCACTACTACCACGACCACTGCCATTTTCATTCAGTATTTTCTTTGCCTTGTCTTTTGCTCGACCCTCTCTGTTGCATGTTACTTAACACTTTAGCGAAAAGTGCATGACATAAACTATCTACCGAAATGCTACATTATTACACATTTTTACATTACGTTTTGCAAATCGCATGAAACCAAGCCAAGCCAGACTTAGCTACAGTATGACAAAAAAAACCAGTCATTTTGCCCGATCCAATCCACTTCACAATTTTTCCGTTTTCCATATAAAAAAGCAAGAGGCTTTAGTCGAGCAACGAGTTCAAGTTCTTTTTTTGCAAAAAATAGTGTGCGTAAAAAAGGAAGAACTCATCCTCTTTCTATGCAAGTGCAATAGTAGTAGCAGTCGTCGAGTCGACATCGCTATCACGGTTTCGGATTTTTTATGTAGAAAAAAAGAAAAAAATCTTTCCCAGACAAACTAGACTAGACTAAAAGGAGACCAGACACTGAAGAGACTGAAAAAATACCACTACCACCACCACCACCACCACCACGCAAGGAAAAATGCCTACACACAAAGTATAAATTTTTTATACGTTCCTTGTGTAACTGAATGAATGAATGAACATGAACTTATAGATTTTTTTCTTCATTTTTGCCCAATCCAATCCACTTCACAATTTTTCCGTTTTCCATATAAAAAAGCAAGAGGCTTTAGTCGAGCAACGAGTTCAAGTTCTTTTTTTGCAAAAAATATTGTGCGTAAAAAAGGAAGAACTCATCCTCTTTCTATGCAAGTGCAATAGTAGTAGCAGTAGCAGTCGTCGAGTCGACATCGCTACCACGGTTTCGGATTTTTTATGTAGAAAAAAGAAAAAAATCTTTGCCAGACAAACTAGACTAGACTAAAAGGAGACCAGACACTGAAGAGACTGAAAAAATACCACTACCACCACCACCACCACGCAAAGAAAAATGCCTACACACAAAGTATAAATTTTTTATACGTTCCTTGTGTAACTGAATGAATGAATGAACATGAACTTATAGATTTTTTTTCTCAACTTTTTACGTTCTAGTTCTAGTAGCGAAAGGAAGAGAAAAAAATCTGCAAGGATGAGCAGATTCAGGAAGTTTGGTGGGCATCTTTGGCGAATTGCATCGGGAAACCTCTCCTGCTATTTCTACAGCCACTGCCTACGCACTTTTTTATTGTGCAACGAGGAGGGCATTCATTCTCTGAAGAACATTTTTTATACATTAAAAAAGTGAACACGATGCATCATCCAATAAACATCAATATTTTCATCATTATCGACACGGTCAAACAAAAAATAATTCATTGGATGATTGACACATCATTAAGATCGATGGGTAGCGAAAATTGTTCGATTTTTTAGAGTAGCAATAGCAATAAAAACACGAAATTCCATTCCATCCAACATAACAGTTTTTGACTGCCTGACTTGATGAATGAATGACTACTTCTTTTTTATCTTGCAACTAAACCAAGCATAACCAAAGCAGCGCATCGGACCTTCACAAATAAGCTTTTTCATCATCCCGACGACTTTTTACAATGAAGAGGGGATAATATCGTGCTTAAGCTTAACCTTCTTTTTTACAGAGGAGTCATCAGGATCATCAAAATATTTCTCTGGAGAGTGGCGAACATTTTTTACTGTATCAGTCATAAGTACCTACTTTTGTAGAAAATCCTATTGTATTTACCAGTGGACCAGGACCAAGCAAGCCAAGCCATGCCACATGATATGTGTGTGCAACGGGAGCTTTGGATAGAAAAGAAAAAGAAAATAAAGTGTCAAGGCAAGTGCTGCAGAGGTCTCAGACCCGTCGGCTGTAAATAGGAGCGGTGGGAGTTTCCCCTTTAAAATAAGTGAAAGGAGAGAGAAGAAAATACTTTTGCGCTTTGATTCAATACATCAGTACCTTCATATGCTTTCATTGGTGATTTTACTGATTTCTAACATTCATTCAAATCTTCAAATGATTTCTTTTCCAAATAAATAAATAAAATATGTATTGACTTTTTTCAAACCCCACAATGACGAATGAGTGAAGGCACTGAAGAGAAATGAAGGTATTAATCTTTCCTCCACTCAATTTCCAAAACAATGCCAATATCATAGACAATATGAGGGAAAATCCTGGAAATGACATGAAAACTAAAGTATTTTGCTATGGTGGACATTTCTCAAAGAAAAATAACTTTTCCTTTCGGTAGTCAATCAAAATTAAAACTTGAAAAATGAAATGAAAGCAGCCTTAGTTATACGGTGTAGGGAGGTAAGGTAAACTTCTTCATAAATGCATAATGCATCAAGCCGTGCCCCATGAATGCAATACCTGTTTTGATATAAATACCTACTTAGGTTTGTGTGGAAGCCTCTCTTCCACTTTACAAATAACAGCATTTCTTTTCTCTTCCTCAGAAAGAAAAGTGAATTAATATGAAGAGATTTCTCCCCTTCTCTTTCACTTTTCATTTTTTAATCCTCATCCAAATAAAAAAGAATGCTTGGTGGATGGGTTGGTAGGTTGGTTGGCGTAAACTCTATTACTTTCCCTGTATGATGCCCTTTCTCTCTCTTTCTTTCTTTCTGTTAATCAAGTTAAACGCACGGAATGGCACTAAAGAGGCATCTCAACCGTATACACATTCCGTTCCTCGAGCTAGAGAACCTGAGCCACATCACATCACATCACCATTTTTCCCCTTTCATTTACACAAACACAAACTTTTTTTTTCAGAGATGGATAGAATGAGGATAAATAAGAAGAGACACAAGAGTTTGTACCTGCGCACCAACCAGTCAGTCACTCACTCACTCACCTTCTTTTTCTTCATCTTCTTCTACTGGTGATGGTGCTGCTATTTTTTAAAGTGAAAAATACACACGCGTTTTTATGCTCGGGTAATTTCATCATCTCTTCTTTAGAAAAAAAGAAAGTGATTTTTGGAGGAAGAAAAGAACCAGTGGCAATAGCTGTAAAGACATAATTCTATAGCCTTGCCCATATCCCATTTTTTTTTCTTAAAATGAGTCGAGTCTCATGAACATGAACGAGAGAAGGAAGATTTTTTTCTGTGCTACTCACTCAAGAAAAGTCGTACTTAAGGGAAGTGAAAGGATATGGAAAAAGTTGACGAGAGTGAGAAGTGAGAGGAGAGCCAAAGCACCTATCCATCTATCCGCCTCACACAATTTTTGAAGTGAGTGAGTGAGTGACAGACAAGACGAGGCAAGACAGACAAGGCAATATCCTAACATCTTCCCATCCAACGCGACCATAAGAATTTATATTGGTAGGTATGTATTTTATAGTTAGACAGACGACTCAACTGTCCTTCCAACTTTTTTTTATGGAAGATTGGCACTGCATCAGAAGCGACACTCATTCCATTGGAAACTGCCGTCATATCCGTCCTCCGCATCATGCAACAAAACCCGACATGATTTCATTTTTCTATAGAAAAGGCAAAGAGCGAAAAGTAGATGTCATATAAGTAAGTAAAGTACGATGAGATGAAGAAAAAAAAGTTTTTTCTTCCGTGGGCAAAAGGAAGAGTTCTTTAAAGGACGTCGACGACAAAGATGACTACGTCAACGGGCAGGGACAAAATGGACGAATGAGGATGAGGGAATGGAGGAGGAGAGGGAAAGGACAGTCAAGTCACTCATTCCTTCACTTCCTAAGATCGAGATGGGGAAAAAGTCAGTCACAATCTTCATCTTTCTAAATTCCTTCTTCCAACACAATGTAATAAGTACTATTTAAGAAGAAGGAAAAAAATGAAGATTTCCTATGGACTCAGACTCAAGTAGTAATAGAGTGGAGATGTAAATCTATCTTTAAAGACTCCAATAAAACGGTAAAGCTATGTTCATAAAAGTTACTCGGATGCGGGAGAGGGAAAGAAGTGAAAAATGTACAATTTGAAGAAAAAAATATTCACGTGAAATACATTCAATAATAAAGGGTTATGCAGAGAGCAATGCAATGGAATGTGATGTGATGCGAGGTTATGCCATGAGGAGTAAAAGAGAGAGAAAGATGAAACAAGCTTTGGAGCTAAAGAGAAAATCAAGGATTTAAGTGAAGCTGCACGATGGCATAACTAACATAATAATACTAACAAAAGGAGAGTAAAAAATCTCTCAAAAACTTTTCGAGTCTTTATATGAAAATGCATGTGTGTGGCATGCCATGGCATGGCAGAAAAGAGTGGCAGCGATCCATCCATCCAAAGAAGAAGAGAGCCAAGCCAGTCGCAGTCAAGTCAAGTCAAGGCTCCTGCTTTTTTTGTGACTGACTGACTGACTGTGTAAGCAGTATTCTTTTTTTTCCGTGTGTTAGTGTTATGGCATTGTATGTATTTTTAAGCTGGAGAAGTGTAAGAGAGAAAGAAAGAAAGAGAACGAACGAACAGGCTTCCTTTCTCTGTTGCCGCTGCTGTAGTAGTAGAAGTAGTAGAAGAGCTCTTTTTGGTTTGGATTGAATTGGTGCTATGCTATTCTGGTGGTGGTGCTGCTTTGCTGGATGTGATGTGGTGGATGGATCGATAAGAAATGACTGGCAACGTCCTGTGATGGGAAAGAGTTTTTAGCTTCTCTGACTTGTGAGTCGTCGAAAAAGAGTGAGTCCGTGACGGATCGATAGGAAATGACTGACATGAGCAAGACCTCAACATGGCAACAACGTTGCGAACCAAGAGAAGGAGAAAGAAGCAGGCTCTGCAAGAACTTTGACTACTACTCTTCCTTTCCATCAACATCAACATCATCATCGTTGAAGAAGAGAACGGGAACAGTACCGCGCCATTGCCACTGCTCCACACACAGCCTCGAGGAAAATAGATGAAAATGTGTATTATATGCCATTTTTCAAACACAAAAGATTCTTTTTTCAAAAAAAAAAGTCGAGAAAAGGAGAAGACGATGACGAGTTTTGAGGCGAATATGTAGTATGGAAATGAAAAGCATGATGATGATGATATTATTAGGCTTAGACATTATTATATTCCTTTCGTCTCATTTCATTCTTATTATTACGTATTGATAAGTTTTCTATCTCTCGGTTGAGAGAAAATGTTGTCATTTTGCCAGAGTTCCAGAGAAGAAAAAATATAAATACATGATGCGCCTACCGCCACTGCTTGAGTTGGAGTTTGAGTTTTTGGAAAAACTTTTCTCTGATGTGATGGGAGATAAGTAAACAGTCAGGAGCAGAGAAAAGAGTATTGATGTGATGTTGTCTTGTCTTCGAATGATGAGTCAAAAACGGGAGAAAAGGGCAGAGAGCTGTAGGTACACGTACATATACATGCCTTCTTCTTACATACACCCAAGAAACCATATCTAAAAAAACACGAGAAGTTGTAGTTGGCTCTCGGATGGAGGAAGATACCAAGAAAAAAAGGTTTACAAAAACAGGAGGAGAAGGAGAAGAAGAAGAGCGGATAAGATAGGCAGAATGGAGAACACATCACATCAACTTTACAAAAGACCGAACCAAACGAAACGAAACCATATCTGGTGATACGTACCTACATACATATAACCCTACCACTCCTATCACTATTACATCACCTATATTGCATTTCATGCAGCTCCTGCTGTCCATCTAAAGAAGGATGAAAAAAAAATGTCCATCTTTTTTATTATAGAAAAGAAAGTTCTGAGAGAGAAAGGAGCCAACAAACTCAATTCGATGGACGGATGGATGGACGATGGACGGACGCAAAAACTTTAGATTGCTCTCCGCTTCAGTCATAGTCATAGTGGTCATCGTCATATAAAAATGTATACGAATTACTGCTAAAGATATACGTTTTTTCCACAGATGAAAATTGCTATTTGCTTTTCTTTTTTTGGAGTCACTTCACTCAACTTCAAACTCTATACAATTTTTTGCCCATCAGCAGACACAGGTTTACTGACTCATATGCAATATGTAGTTTTTTATATTTCTTTCTCTATTTTTTTCACTTTCTCCCTCTCTCTCTTTCTCTTGTACGTTCGTTGAGCTGAGTTGAGTTGAGTGAGTGAGTGAGTTTGAGTGAAGTGAAGTGAGTGGTGGTGATGGTGGACCTTTGGTCCTCTTTTTTACGTCTGTCTGTCTATCTGTTCCCATTTCTTGAGAAAAAAGAGAGGAAGAAAGGGTACTATTCCTGAAGGAGTTAAGGTTTTTTCTTCTTATTCTTTCCGAAAAATGGGCGTATAGCCTGGATGTGGATAGATGGATGGATGTTTAGGAAATTTATATTTTATAAAAATGTATCGGCTGGACTGAACTGGACTAAAAATGCATTGCACACTAGATGTGGATCTGGAGGAGGAAAGAGGAGGAGGAGGAGGATGGATGTGTGATGTGATGAAGGAAAATTTATATTGGGAAGGCACATATATTACATCATGGATGGACATACTACGTGATCTACTATGCCAGCAAATGGTTCTAAAGGTGTAAAGTAAGGAAGCAGAAGAAAGAAAGAAAGAAAGAGAGCTGTCTCGATAGTTGGATGGGTTTAGATGGACGGACGGATGGACAGTCGGATGGATGGATAGATGAATGTAGCACGGACCACTGAACTAACAACAACACCAACCAAACAGAAATAAAAAAAACAACACAACACACACATTCAACTTTCGAGGAAACGATCGCAATTCTTATTGCTTTCTAAGGGAGGAAAAAAAAATAAGAAGGAGGGAAGAATAAGATGGACAGAGACAGGCCATGGTCAAAAATGATATTGAAAGATGGAAGGAAACGTTAGGAAGAAATAATGGCTTTGCTTGAAGTTTACGTTGGCGTGAGAGAAAGTGCACACATACGTGTCTAGCTACCTAATAATCGTAATCGTAATGGCAATCCCAATCCCTACCGAATCACTAGATTATGATCTCAAAGGTCTGCTCCAATTCTTTCAAGATTAATCGTCAACCCTTGTGCACGGCAAAGAAGAAAAAAATAGTTGGGAACAATTAGGTGGGCAAAATATTTTCCTTTTAGTTGGATGACATAATTTATGCACACAGGTCTAATAAAAAGCTCAAAAATTACAATCAGTCAAACGAGACGAGTTTAGGAAAACGAAGCCATGAGTAGCCTAGCCACTACCAAGTCAAGCACAGCAAGGGGAAGATAACAGCGAAACGAAGAAGAAAGAAAGCCCATATTTTTTACGAGAATTGTTTTTATCTATTTAAGAGACATAATACCTACCATCATATCATTCCACTCCACTCCACATTTTACCTCCTCGATACATATTTTCAATAAGTAAGTTATATTTATATATAGCAGTTTTGTCCGTTTTTTTACGAAGGATATAGAATGGAAGAGTCATGATTCATGATGACTAAATTGCCATTATAAAAAACAACGAAGCCAGAGTCTGAGAGAGAGAGCTTCCCATTGTTTATCATCAACCTGGCCCATAAATTCACCTTTTTCATTGCACCAGCAACAAAGTTGACTGATGATGCAATGCATCATCAACAAGAACGAAACAAAAAATATTTTGCTCTCCTTATTTCTTATTACCTATCTTCTTCTGTGAAGTCCATCTGCTTTTGTTTCAATATTCTTCATTATATTATCTTTCATATGAATCTTTGAAAAAAGAATGGAATTTCCCTTCTTTCGAATTCGTCTTCATCAGCAGCACAACAGAACTTTATAGTTTTTCTGAGAAGAATAAGATCGTGAATAATATAAATCGTACAATACAATAGAATATTTTTGCGGATTCTCACAATTGGGGAGACTCCTCACTGGTGGCGGATTTTTTTATATGGGGAGCATGCTCACGTACTAAAAAATATTTTTATTGCTTTCAGACTCCATAAGTAGTTTGGTTAAGGTATGATTATTATTATGACCACTACCTACTACGGAACTGTGGAATCTATTGCTCTACTGTGTGCGGTGTTTCGTGAAGTTCGAGTTCGAACTTCAACTGACCGACCTGTCAGTCTTCCTTGTTCGTCCATCCATCCATCAAACTTCAACTTCAAACTGCTCGGCAACAAAACACGACGTCAAATGAGTAGAGCCATAAGCTCAACAAAACCACCATCGACCATCATCGTGATCACCCTGAAAAGACGTCCTCCTCATCACATCAGCATCAACATCATCCTGATCATGATCAAGTGGACTCCTCGGGATGAACTAAGTTGATCATCGTCATGATCATGATCATCTCTGCATTGTCATAATTGTAATTCCTCTGCGCTGCGCACAATAATAATTGATAATATATCATGGAAAATACAATAGAGCAAAAATCTCGTGAAAACATTTTTTTTTCTAAATACTGCCCATTGGGATAGATCTCTTTTTTTTGCTCTTGTTTTAAAAATCCCAATTCCCTGATGCATGTCAACATCATCAAAAGCTGTAAAAATCTAAAGTTATTATTCATGCACAGAGAACTAAACAACATGAGCTTAAAAATGAGTTGATTGAAGTGATCCACAAAAAAATTGACGCTAAAATCTCTCACTCACTCAAGTCATCAGTGAAGTCAGAGAAAAAAAGCTCTTGAAGAAGTAGTCAAGTTTATATCTAGCAAAGGAAGAAAAACCATCATGATAATCAGAATCAGAGCTTAAGTTAACCCTTTCACACACTCGTGCATACTTATACATACATCCCCGTCATGAATCATGATGATTCATGTATAAAAGTTACGTGAACGTTTTCAAAAAAACTGCAACAATATCGTGGTAATCACTTGAAGAGGAGTAAACTTGAGTTGAGCGGAATAATGACTGACTGCCGTAAATCTTTCATTTTTTAACATTTTTACTGATGGATGTTGAGGACGTCGTCGTCCAAAGAAGACCACGAATAATTTTTTTTTTTTTGGCCATAACGTTCTTCTTATTATTATTATTGCAGCAGAGCAGGAGAAGGAATGAGCTAGAAAAGTAAAGCAAAAAAAATCTGTTGCTTTCTTGTTGGTCATGGTAGTTCAGTTGAAAAATGCTGATGGGGATGAAAATGGTACTAGATGGATGGATTTATTATTACTTTTCAAAAAGGATATACCAAATTTTTTGTGGTCGTCTTAAATGAGCGTTACAGAGGGCGAGAGATGAGTTAAGGGTAAATAATAAAAAATGAGAAGAGGAACAGATTCCTTTCAATCTTTTTATGACGGCTGTCTCTCATGCCGTCATAATTCTTACACAGATTTCGTGATGTGATGCGATGTGATGCGATCCATGCTCTTGCTCACTTTTTCAAGAAGGATGAACGACGAAATAGAAAAGAAGCTTTACTTCTTCGACTTGTCTCACGAGACAATCATTCTATTCCATTCCATTGCTTTAAGAAGTATTATAAAAGCAGAGCTCTCGTCTCGATCACCTCGAAAAAATTCTCTCATCATCTCATAATCAACAATACAATGCACACACACAAAAAAATAACTATAAAATAAAGTTTTAAAAAACTGCCGACAAAAATAGATATGTCTAATAATTCTTTTAACTTTCTGAAGGGTTTGACAAGATAGCTCTTTAAGTAGAAGAAGAAGAAAAAAAATCGTGGTTAGATGGATGGATCTAAATGGTATGCTCTATGGATAGAATGGGGTGAGCTTTTGAACTGAACTGATTGTGATTGTGAGAAGGAGAACTACTACCTAAGCTCTTCACTTGTTTCTTCTTACTCATGCATACATACATGCTCACTCATCGTCAAATGCAGATGAAGATGTGCCTCTGATTGTGTGTTTAGCAAAAATAACTAATCTAATTTTTATGGATGGCTTTTATATTGGGTATAAAGCCAATCATGCTCATCAAGCAATCCAAGTTATTACCAGAGTCATATCATCTCATTACTTAATACATGCAAAGTCGAAGCGGCCTTGTTTGCAAAGATACTTAGATGCAAAAATTCCGCCTCTCCTCCGTGTCCGTGTGCTTTACGTAAGTAAGTAAGTGCATTGCAACTAACAAAGACGAAATCCAATGCTTTTGTCAGTTTGTCAGCAACGCTGTGATGTGACAGTGAAGAAACGCTTTTACTAATGATGCACAGGCAGAGCAAAAAAATAAGCTTGTCCGCTCATCATTCTGTAATGAGTACCTAATCAACTACCTACCCATCAAACTGGCAAGAGTTGACGATTGATATTGCTGCGACGAGATTAAAGCAATAATGGTCATGAAGTGATGGGATGTGATTTGATCATGATCAGCAGCTTCGATCTCAAAGTGATATAGATTGAATCCCATCAAACAGGCAAGAGTTGACGATTGATATTGCTGCGACGAGATTAAAGCAATAATGGTCATGAAGTGATGGGATGTGATTTGATCATGATCAGCAGCTTCGATCTCAAAGGGATATAGATTGAATGTTGTCTTGTGTAATGAGTATAGACAGCCAATTTACCTCTTCTCAATAAAGCATAGGGACAATTTACAAGTGTGAGAATTAGAGTTTTTGCTCCCTCTTCAAACATGCTCCTTTTGTGCATACTTAAGAATGGAAGTCGAAGTCGTTATATGAATCTCTCATCAATGCAGTCACTCACTCAGTCATCATCATTCCATCATCCATGCTTATTTTCCCTAAAAAAGAGATTTTCCTCATAAACCAAAAAAGAATATTTTAACCACGAAACACTGTGGCGAAGCAAGAACATAAAAATCTACTTGAAAGTAAAAGAATAGATTGTGCTTGTGCGAAACAACTTTCAAGAAGGCATTTTGCCTTGACTTCAAATGAAGCACAAATCTAAAGAGATTTTTTTGACAGGGATGCCCAGTCAATAAATAATTGATGTCGAGCTATTCATTATTCAGGCAGCCACAAGTGTTGTTGTTTTGTTCGACCACAGCTACAGCACACCATTCTCTTGCTTTTGCTTTGAGCTGGACAGTAAAAGAAAATTGGAGGGAGAAGAATGAAAATGGTGAGCTTCTTTTATTTTGGAATATAATAATATTTTTTGCTGGAGAATTTTTTGAGTTATTTATGACCATTATGGATGGATAGATGGACAGACAGAAAGATAGATAGATGGACGATGGATGGATGGACACGGACAAGAACGTAATGTAACACGAGGAAAAAAACGAGTGTTTTTTTGTTAGACTTTTCTTTAGATTTTTCGAGACTTATTCGAACATATTTTATGTGAACACGAACGTAAATAGGTATGACTTGATTAGACTCTTATTGTGTGAAATATTTTTCAAATGCAGAGAGAGGAAAAAATAGGTTTTTTATGTTTATTTGCATTTCTTATTTTATTTTGACGTGACATGGTAAGGACGCTTCCAGTCACAAAGTGAAGAGTTACTATTGCAATTCTCGCTGTTATCATTGGAATTGGAATGAGCCGCTGTCAAAAAATATGAAGTTACCGATGATGTCTAATTTAGATATGCCAAAGTTTATGTAAAAGGAGCAAATTGCAAAACTCAGGGTCGCAGGGTTCAATTTCCTCCACCTACAATTACACCATTTACTTAAAAATAATTATGGAAATTAGATGACAGGAAGATTGATTCCATGATGGCTACGTGGAGAAAGACGACAGGACATCAAAGGATGTCGAAATGTTTTTTTTTGTGATACAAATTGAAAATGGCACCCCAGATCGAGGCATCTGCGATTCTCTGGAATTTCAGATATTTCAAAGATTCCAAAGTTGGAACTGAAATGAAATGATTTGTTTATTCAGCTCTGCGTTAAGGATTTTTATTTTATTATTATTTTTGTGGTGCAAGTAAGCACGTGACTTATACTTTGACATTCGAGATTTATCTTGGAAGATGGCTCGCGACCTGTAGGCGACGTATTTCCGCACACAATATAAAAATAATCATCATATCACATTACATTATTACACAACGCATTTTTCTGAAGAAAGAAGATGAGAATTGTTTTTGTTCGT
>JAHZMX010000938.1:0-14424 GCA_027743895.1 Seira musarum | reverse complement strand
CAATTTCATGTTTGACTTGTTCGCTAATCGTGAATAAGTCGAGAAAAAAAGATAAAAAGCTAAAAGGGTAAATTTATTTTGGCAAGCATTATTGGATAAAGTTTGAGTTCCGATGGTAAAAACGCCTCCTTTTGTCATGCATGATGTTGTTGTTCCTTTCCATAAGAAACCCAAACCTTTCAAGAGTCAAGTAAAAACATTATTATGTGTACTTACTAATGATAAGCACTTTGAGTAGCAGCCGAAAATGAGATGCAATCGATACACATCAACACTTATACTCCTTTGGACGATTTGTTTTGTTTCAGGTCCATAATGAGATTGAAGACAATACTTGTTAGGATATTCATGTGATCATCTATCTACGTAGAGTAACCTACCTATTTGACAGTCAGTTCAAAGAAGTTATACCTGAAACACTGGACAAGCAAAGTATGTAAATATCAGATTGGTAAACATAAGCAATTCATCCATCCTTACAAAGATGACCTCGTATATATTTTAAACACGATCAAAGTCCAAGCCTGGACATGGGGCCAACGGGAAAATCATTAACGGAAACGACAAAGAAAACAATAGTAGTGAGTCGAAGTAGTAGTATCAGTAGAAGCTATCAAAATGAGGAGGATAAGTCGTACCAGCATTGAAGATCGTATCCAAGCTGCCGAAGAAGAAAATGATCACGACAATGAAAGGTTTCATCCAGCAGCGGAAGATGAAGATGAATTGGAAATTCGAACCAGACGGTTGGAAAATGTACTCCGTCGGATGTCAAGTTCCCAACAAACCAATGGTTCTGGCGGTCCTGTTCGTCGCGGGCGACGAAGAGCTGTCACTACATCCGACCATAAAACGTGCGCCCTGGTTCAGACTCGTCTTAAACTCGGGGATATTATGTAAGTGACCACAATATTCAATATTCTTTTACCTTTTTCTATCTACGCCACACAATGATACAATACCACAGCTTATTATTACCTATTCACCGGCTACAATACTTCTTAATTGACAACGTAATCCAATTTTCGGTTTGAAAAAAGCATGCATATGGTTACAGCGATGCATATTCACCAGTCACCAGCTAGTAATCAGGGTCAAATAAAGTTCCTAGTCAATGTAGATGTCTCCGAGTGAGAGTACATCAGTCAGAACGACTGCTCCTGATAAAAGAAGCTCTATGAGAATCTCATTTTCGTGACATAAAAGTTTATTATTACACTCGTTTTGAATCCCCTCATGTACAATACTTTAATGCGGGATTTGTAGCTTGCTCAATAGTCATTATTAGATTATTTTTTTTACCATACTTTTTTCATGTGGCTTTTAGTAAACTTTTTTTTCGTGATGGCCAATACATCACCTCAGCATAAATAATGCAAGGACGTAAATGCTTTCCCACTGTGTTGGTTGCTCTGAACCAGCAAGTGTTTGCTAAAGCTCTCCAAACCCTTTGTGCAATATGAATTTGGGAGAGCATTGCATTGCCCACCCAGGAATATTATTATTGACTGTGTAATACACCCAACCATTTTTTATTCCCAATCTACCTCAAAGAATGCGAATTTTTTCAATGAAATTGAGATTTCAGCTGGCTGTTGAGCTCACGGTCCTTTGTTATAATTTATTAAACTTGCTCATCGGATTGAATACGCATTTACATGTTGGTGAAAGTTGGTCGCGTTGCTCTTTTCACTGCATTAATGAAGGGGGTACTGCTACGCGGTTCAATTGTCCCGTGCCATTTAGAATGTCAGAAAAATAGAGGGAAAAGTAATTAACGGTGGACTCGTCTTGAAAAAGAAAACTTGCTGGCATGATTTTACCAGTGGCTCTTGTCCCAACCCAACAAAATACATGTGTAGTTGCGTGAGTTGATTTGCACTTCTCATCAAGAGAACCTGAGAGCTGCTGATAGAATTATTGTTGTAAGCATGCTAATCTCTCTGAAAGTTTTTCTGTGTTTCGAATTGCAATGAAGAAAGTCTAGAGTCTAGTCTCGACCGAAATAAAATCTGCTGTTGGAGGGCTTTCAGTTTCAAAATTTGTCCATTTCATGGGGGCGCTACATTGAATGCATACATGCCTACATATTTCTGTGGTTCAATATCATGTTTTAGCCAAAAGCATTCCCAGTTTTCCTGTTGTATTCACACGAAACGGTATTGTTTCCCCCGCTTTGGTTATGCGGTTGGAGACTGGAGAGGTGGTTTACTATGGAATTATTTTTTAGCCAGTTGCAGGAAAGAAAGATACAGGAAATGGGGTTACTGTCAAATCTTTTTGGAAGCAGTAATGAAACACATGGATGAGTTTCACAATAGCATGCCATCTCATTTATACTATTTGACTAATATCAATTTATTACGAACTTAATAATGAATTGTGAATGACATATGACACACAATCTATATTTTAAGGCTTCACAAAAGGATGCTTTATTCAAAGGGATCAATAAAGAATTGATAGAAAACCCATGCAGAGTTCATAAATTATGCACTGGAAAAAAGCCCTTAAGTAAACATTCGGAGAATTTTAGACCTAAGGTATGAATACTTACATAAACGTGTGTTTTTGGCTAATGCTTTCTCTATTTTACTCCCCGTGACATCGTAAATTATACAGGTAGTTATTATTCAAACTGCGTTTTGCTCTGCATCCATCCCTAACACTCTGAGAAATGGCTTTAAAATGCTCACCTCAGCAGCAACCAAAGGCCAAAGAGCACCAGACGGAAGAAAAACTCTAGCCCGAGCAGGAAATTGTACAAAACTATAATCACCTCGGAATGATGGGAAAATTGCAACTCATAAAGTGAAAACAGAGTCTGCACGGACCTCTTGCTGCGTGACCACGACGTAACTTTTGTTCATAAATGCCTCTGTTCAGAGATGGAGTTCAAGCAATTCCATGGCTAAGCGTTGACTCCACCGAACATTTCCTTGGAGTGTGATCATCTACACGGGAAGTTAAAAAGTTGGTGAAAGCATTCTGATAAAGAATTTTGCTCGAAAATATCATGGATGGCGGCACATGTACGTTTCTTATTTTGAAAAGAAGTACATGCTTTCTTGCAAAAAAGAAGAAGAAACTTTCTTATGCGTGTTGTTGGAATTGAAGCGTACGGGTACTTAAAGCTTTTCAGAAGAACTCACATTGCTGTCTAGCTTTCACCGTGTGGCTGGAGAAAAACGTGCACTTTCGGAGTCGAGATTCTCCCTCCTTCGTCATTCGGGTTGCTGGTGTTTCCGTCCTCGTGTTTTACTTATTGAGGGGCAGCTGCTGCATTGGAAGAAATTGTAGTATCGACTTTGATTTTTTTATTCCATTAGGAAAATGTATGCATCCAATCTTGAGACATTCGAATATCTTGCATACCTATTCCATACGAGAATAAAGTAACAACGCCTTTACGTCTTAGAGACTCAAGTTGTTTTTAGGCGTTCACATTTCTTGGCAAATATCGTGGCATTTCCCTTTCACCGTTATTATGATTCATTTTTGCATGATCCTGAACAGGAAAGTTTAAAAACGAAGAAATTCGTGGCATACATACGATACAAAAAACTTGCTTGACTGATTCTTTTTTCATGAAAAAAGAAAACAAGTGTGGTTTTATTTTCTGGTTTTCAACCAACTTTGCCTGTACGCAAAGCAAAGTATTATGTTTGCTTGCATGGCATGTTTGTTTCTCTTGGCGAAAGAAGGAAACATACATTTATGAAAAAGGAAAAGTTACATGAACCCTTTAAAAAGTTAGATGCCCACACACACACCACACACACACCTAACAAGTCAGAGAGCTCAAGCACTTATTTTTTGTTCGTCAAGCAAGCAAGAAAGCAGGCAAGCAAGGAAGCATGCAAATGTAAAATATAGCAGCAGTAGGAAGCAACCAAGCCATTCTGACGGACGTGCACGGGACACGGCATTATGGGAGTGCGGCGGAACCAGAGCAAGAATCGATTTCTTTCTACACGAAGACGATATTGAGCGGCGCAAAATTGACCTAAATTTTGCGCAGACCAACTTTTTGGGTGAGGGTATGCCGCATTGAGCTAGTGAAAGCTCTATCTTTTGCCTTTCTTTCCGTTTTTTTTTTCACTTTGCTCGCTCACTTCTCCCCTTTCCGTATACTCAGAAGAATGAAGTAAGCATACACACAAGTCAGGGCCTTTTTTACATTCACATACGGTGCACTTATCAACTCTTCAAATGACGATGAAAGTACAAGACATGCAAACGTACATTATTACACATTTTCTGGTAGGGAAAACACGGAGTCGTTATACAGCTGCTTTAACATTTTCCTTTACATCAAGCTAACTGACTCACTCCCTTATTTTTTTTTTCTTCTATGCTTATTAGTTCACTTTTCCCCTACTTTTCTTCGTTTACGGAGATACGAAACATGCAAACCTTTTAAAGAGAAAAAAATTGATAATTGCATGATATTATAAAGATGGTTGGTAAAATACGTGATATTTCTGCTCTCTAGCACCAACCAACCAGCCATTACAATATGCATATTATGAGGGTGGGGAATACGATTAGACCACAATTCAAAATATCACTGTAAAAATCAACATGTTTCTCACTTCTTTTTTAATTTAATCATATTGTGGTAGAAGAGACCAAATGATTTTTTGAAACTTATTGCCAAAATGACCTAAAAGTTCGTGAAGTATTAATAATGTAATAATGAGGAACATCTTAAAAGAAACAATGAGATTACTTGGCCAAAATCAGATTTTGTAATGAAATGAAGGAAGCAATTTAATAATGAAAGAGCACGAGACTATATGTTCCCCGTGTAGTAATGAAACCTGAAGAAAGTTTGTAATGTAGAGGGACACAAAGCTTTGACTTCTTCTAGACCAGGAGAAGAAGACTAGACGAGACCAAATTGCTCCACGCAATAAATTAACAGTTCATTGAAAGGAAACGCAATACGATTTCCTACACTTCTCGTCTCGTCTTACATGACAGAAGTTTGATGTGCAGCATAAACTTGAGTACATATTACAAGGGATTAGTAAACTTGTCATAGGCTTGGCTCCTTAACAAATATGTTTTGCAAAATAAATGTGAGTCAGTTCCAAACATATAACTTGGCATATGTTCCCTACAAGACAAATAAAGATTTTCAAAAATGTTTAAGCGATTTAAACGTTTTCTGTGTTATCATGCTTTAAAATGGGTACATAACTGCATGCCCTACAATTTTATTTGCATTGGTTTAGGATTTTGAATGTAATGAAATCTTGAAACCTTGGAGTTTCAAAAGAAAGTCAACTTTATTAATTTTGGAGTGTTTGCAGTAGGTTTCTGGCAAGTAGTTTTCAAGATTTAAATGCATTATTAGTAGATTTCGTAGTTGCTAAACAAATGCATAATTAAGGAGGCAGTAGCAAGGAAAGCAACAACATACGTAGGGGAAGAAGTTAAAGTGGCGACGTTAGAAATGCAAGCAAGTAGTGGTAGTAGTTCGCCAATCACAACTTGCATGACTCGTAACCGTCTGTGTGGAGTCTATAGTATGCATGAAGAAAAAAACAGCAGCAGTGGGAAAGTAAGGAAAAAGGATTATGGATGGTGGTAGTCGTCGTGATATTAGTAAGTAGTGTGGTTGTAGCAAGAAAGGAACTGCTCCTTGCGTGTGTCTTCATTATTTTTTAGCATGAGCCAACTCCTCTGCGTATTCATTCTAAAATTCCTTCTGCTACTATTTATAATACGTTTGAAGCAGCGTATTCAGCAGCAGCGCCTGCTTATCTACATACCTGTGTACATGCATAGTGCACCGTTAGGACTATTATAGTGGAAGAGCGAGAAAGAGAGAAAGAGCAAGAGAAAAGGAGAGGGAGTAAGTTATTCGCATTGACGAGGAGAAAGTAGTTTTTGGAGTCGGAACGAGGGAAGAGGCAGCAGTGCCAAGAGTTACGAGTGGGCTATACATTTTGCTGTATTGTGCTTGTTTAGTCTGTATGCCTTCTCGGTTTGCTCTGCTCCAGCTACTCCTACTTTGATAACACTGCTGTAAGTTCACTTGGATTTGTTTTTTAGAAGTGCCTGAGAACGGAAAGAATATACACTTTTATAGACTATCAGCATCGTATATTTTGCCAGTTTTCTCCATTACACTTTTAAAGACTTTTTACAGAGCAAAAGAGAGAAAGAAAGGCAGAGAGACTCTCCCTCTTTTTTCTGTCCGTTTTATTTTTGTGATGACGATGACGATGATCGCCATCATCTCCGAAATACGTTTATATATACTTTAGTAAGTATTTAATAGTAGCTATTCCCTTTTGCATTCAGTGTGTGATGAAATGTGAGTGAGTGGTAACAGTAGTAGCAGTGCTCAGATAAACGACGGACGATGATATTGTTGAACTGAAAAAAGAAAAGGTTTTGAAAAGTTTTCTTCGTGGATGAATCACTCACACATGAACGCAGGAATAAACTAATAAATTTTGCAGTGACAAGGAAAGGCAAAAAAAACGGACAATCTTTCCCAGATAAATGAAAAAAGACAAGAAAAAAGCTATACATTTTTTGAAGTTTGCCTTCTCGTGTAAAATACAAACTATAATAATAGGCAATTCCACTTACTTATGACGAAAAAATAGTTCCGCCTAACCCAACTGCCCCGTGTGTGTATACTTACATTTTTCTAGACACAAAGAGAGAGTGAAAGAGAGCGAGAGAGAGAGTTTTCTACTGGTGCTGTAACTTTACAGTTGTATGCCTAATAATGAGTGATTGTGTTTTGAAATAAATTCGTCACATACCACCACCACTACTACTTTCAATTTTCCATTATTTTTGCTCTTCACTTCTAAAGAAGCTAAAATATTTTTTAGTCAAAATCTTCTTTACCTCTTTACCAACTTACGTCTCTATATCCGCGCATTCATCATTTTCATACGTAACGACCAATTTTTTCTAAAAATACTTGAATCGAAAAGTTTTTTATTCAATCACAAAATAGAGCTTCATAATTGTCTAAGTTGACTTAATGTTAAATATCGTGAGTTCTCTATCTGATCGCCACCATCTGCTTCTCAAGAAAAAAAAAGTCAATTACTTATGCAACGTCATTTTTTACCGCTGATGGTGACTGTGTCATTCTGTTCCCGTGCGACTGCCATCCTACTGCTGGTCTAGTAGAGGCAGGTTTTCCCCATTACGCGGAAAACTTCTTATTGTTGTGCTTCATGTTAACCACCTAATTCGCCTTTTATATTTACCTGCTGTGTTATTGTTATATTTGGAAAGAAAAAAGTCAAGTTCCTTTTCCTCTCTCAAATCAATGTAGAGACATACTTAAGCATAAGGCTATTCCTGCCCATCGAACTTTTCTTTCGCGGACTAATATACCTGACAATTTTCTGACTAAAGTTATTATACCATGATGCCTACTACAAGCTCACACACTGCCATAACTTCTACAATTGTTGTGTCCGTTCTAGTGAGAGATAGGGAAAGAAGGATGGCGATTGGGGAAAGATGTCGAGGCTGTGACACGCAATGCAATTTGTAATATTAGACATCAGTGAATGATTGAAGGACGGATCACTTTCACTCTGTGTTCCACGAATGAGAGAGGACAAGACACGATGGGGAAAACTCGATAGTGCATCTTCGTTGATTTCATTCAATTTTCCGGCAAAATCTAAAAGAGCAGCAAAGGTGACTTGTTTTAGAAAGACAAACACGTGCTAGTGCTTTCCTGATTTCACCTCTACTCTTTAAAAAAATACGCATCATCAAAGACAGAAAGAAGCTACTAAAAGCTTGCTCCTTAAAAGTATTTGAGTCATGCACATCTTTAATTCTGTATGGATGTAACATAAAAACAAAGAATATTGAGAAAAAAGAAGGAGCCAATTTTTGTATTCAGTTCTGCAGCCACTTGGTTCAATTAGCGCTTCCCTGGCTGGCAGAGAATCCACAAAAACAGAAAATGGAAAGAAGGGTGCGGAAATGAATTTGTGTTGGAAAGCTGATAAAACTTTTGCCATTGGTAGAGACATTTCTAGTCTTAAAATCTCTTGTAACGAATCAGCAACTCAGATCATTTTAAATCCTGTTGCTGGATCATCATTTTTTACTTGCTGGACGTACGGGGCAGGCAGTGCTCGACTTTACTTTCATGATAGCACCAGTGGCCGTCGTAAAACGAAAATAAAAGGGCAGCATCATCATGGGAATCATACGTGCGAGGGACAGTTAAAATCTGATTTTGTTTCAGGAAAAAGAGAAAGTAGTAGTGCGAGAAAGCTTGTTTTGCCGCAGCGACATCATCATGTACTGTCAAAATCGAAATTGGTTACCATCAGAGATACGGGTGCTTCTACACCTTTACTGATTCTCATTTCATCGGTAGAGGTTGATAAAAGATATCATCTGAAGACCAACTGTTCACGACAGACTCGACTCCCACTTTCCTCTTCACAGAGGACTACTACTGCCACAACACGGAATAGGTCCATCAGAGTTCAGCTTCCCATTACGGCGCTCATCATTGTTGCTTCTTGTAACACGACTAGTATATCTCGTTGCTTCATTCTAGGAACATTTTTATTGGTGCTCTTTTCTCCACAACAATCACATCCGCTACAATCATCACTCATACGTTTGGTACTATTATCACCGCCACTGCTTTTCAGGAACAACATAGCTTTAGACAGGGATTCGAATTTTTTTGTAGAACTGGTAACCCCATCATCATCATTGTCTCAGTTAACCTCACGAGCAGCTTTCACCCTTCATCATAATATTTACTGTACAGCTACGCAAACATCAAACAGAGACTTTCCATTTCGTGGACCCTGCTACTCAATTGCGCTAGCTACAGCCATTCTTTTGCAAGCGTTACATACTGGCGCAGTGATAGATTTTTTTATCATATTGTCGTTATGAATAAATTCGTAAATTGTAGGCGGGAAAGTCTATCAGTGTTTCAATAATTTTCTCAAAATTTTTATATGTACCAAAGATGGTGATTTAAAGGTCAACTACGTATCTTGTTCATAAGAGAACGATGTCTTTTCTCTTAGAATTATAAGCATTATTCTGAGGAAGTTTACCAGGTTTTGAAAAACGGCTGCCACATTTGCTGATATGTCTGCCATTTAACGATAAATGCTTTAATGCCCAAAATAGGTTTTACAAGAAGAACCACCTTAGACATATTTCGCTTCAATCCACTGATCTTTATTGTATAAAACACTAGTTACGCTGTGAACTGGCCATTTAAGATTTTTGATACCTTCAGGGAAAGGTTAAAGTTCAACAATGGTGATCTACTCGATAGGAGAAAAAGATAATTTTATTACTACAAGTCTCTTCTAGTTGTTGTCCTTGTTATTACGCTTGTTGACTGTCTAAAAAAATTTATTATATCTCACATTTTTATAGAATACGATTATCGTGTAACGGAATTACTGAGAAGGAACTGTTACTCTTGCTTGATTATATGTAGTTTGAAATAAGTATAAGTCTTCAATATTATTATCGAAAGTAAGTATATATAATACAAAAGTACGAAACATGTTGAACAGAACGTTTTGACGAAGCAAAAAAAAAGACATTCTTCTGCAGGCAGTTTGAAAAGAAAACATGGGAAGCATTTATCGCGTAACTTATGCAAGCATAATTGAACTTGCAAACTTTTGCAACGCACGCCAACAAAAAAATAAAATGAAAGATTAAAATTGTCACAATCATGGAAGGTGCTACTCATGACAGGTGTGCTACTAAAACTTCGTCATATGAATCGTTATGTTTCAACGACAAACATACTACTACTACTTCTACTACTACATCAGATAAATCTGTTTTGAGAACGGCTATAGACTATAGTTATTATTGTTTACTCGGTCTGATTACGATATTTAAGCTGCTGTCCGAATCTATCTACAATATTTATTGTCAACAACATGAAGTGCATCTAAATCTCCCATCAACGGGGCCATCCCACACTAGCCATTGCGAGCCAAGAATCCCGAGTATCCTTGAAAAGTTAAATATACACAAATTCAAGTACTACTGCGACTGTGAGTCCAGCAGTTTCAGTAGCTCCAAACTACGTACCACTCCACCTCGTCGTAATTGTCTACAAAGTCTTGTTTTTCTCTGGAAAAACGACGGCCACAATTTTCTTGCGACTCTTCCTACTCATTGAATACATTGCACTGCTAAAGAAACGGATAACCCTAGTGGTAAACCCTTATTATTATTTTTACATACCTTAAGCCTAATTATAAAACTCCAAGCACAATGCATAATAATAATTTGCGACCTTCTTGTTTCAAAGACAAAAAATATGAGAAACTTTTGCATTTTTAAAGGACACTTAGAAGACAAATCTTTCAACTTTGTCAAGAATATTTCATAAATTTAGTTTAGATGCTAAATCAATGAAAAAGTTTTTGTTGGACTCAATTCTAAAATCAAAAACTTAGAACGCATTAGTAATACGAATGAGCATGACATTTTAATGCTGTTTACAGTGATGACGAACTCATCAGCTTTTTACTTTTTCATTACTCGAGTCGCCCCACTTTACTCACTCATGTAGTATCATATTGCCAGACAATAGACATGTTGGTTTTTCTTGCATTTTTTCCTGTCAACGCTACAAGAAAGATTAAAAGTAACAGCCTTTATCGGTAGACTGCAACATTGCGAATTCATCCATTCATGCTTGGTTTACAAAAACGCCTTTTGTGATTCAATATTATATTTGTTACAGTGCGTTTCATTTTTAATCGATTTTTAGTCGTTTTGTCTTAAACCAATATGCGAGAGAATACGAGTAAAATCACTCGTAAAAGTGGCGAAACAATTTAATTAGATTTCAATTCCAAACAATTTCTTGCTTTGCGATTACAGGTTGGCGGCTGCAGAAGCAGCAGCAGCGGAAAACCGGTCTGCATCAAAGAGCGGCCGCTTCGGCGGTAGTGGAGATTGGGGCAGTGTCCGGCCTTTTGGATTACCCATCAATATGGGTAAACGAAAGGGGAAAGGGGCCAAGGGGATGGAGGACCTGCCAGGTCCTTCAAGCTGGTAAGTTTTTTGTTCCCATCTTTGCTTATTCATCAACTCACTACTGTGCATATTACTCCGCATCTTATCTAAAATCTCAATTTCAAATCAAATTTATTTCACGTTCTTTCCAAAAATCCAACCTGCGCAAATATGTAAAACCAGGAGTTTCATAATTCATATTATAATTCAAGATTCAGATAAAATATGTTTGAATAACAAATCTCTCAGACCTCTGCAAATCTGCAAGCTAGTCGATTTTTTTATTTAACCAAAGGATTGTACTTACCCCAAGAAGGTAGTCTTATTGAGAGATCAAAAAGATAATGTTACTACAATAAAACATATTGTACTCGTTAAGCCTCTGATTGTAGAAATGATTATCTCTTTCTGTAATATCAATAGCATCAGCATTCTCATTCTCGTCAACTTGTTTGATGTATTTCATCCTTTATTTTTATTTTTTTGCAAAACTGACGTGGAAGACGATTATACATTTAACTAACAAGCTTGTAATAGAAAAATTAGTAATGGGGTTAGAACGTAATAAAGCAATTCAAAAGAGCAGATTATAATGTTTTTAAACTGCTTGTGAGAAAGTTAAAAGATTACAGAAGAAATAAAGCATCAGTATAGGATGTACATTTTCTTTGATGTTGTATTTGAAGGAAATGTTAGGAAATGACCTACTTTTTATTCACAATGAATTTCTTGGCACAAGTGTTATGAAATTCAAAAATTTATTATCCCAAAATAGGAGTCGACTGAGCCTTACTTTTTGGCGATCTTCTGCGTGGAGGCGTCGCTTAAAATACTCGCATTGGGCTTTGCACTCCATCGAGGTGCCTACCTCAGAAATATATGGAATCTCATGGATTTCATTGTAGTTGTCACCGGGTAAGTAATGAATAAAAAACTCTTTTTTACTTTCAAACATAAATTAAATCCACCTTTTATTCGATCATATTCAAACTCATCCCTGTCGATATTAAATTTTTACCCCTTTACACTCTCTTCGTATCCATTACCGTTCTTATCCTCAAATTTCAGCTCGGCTCTTCTTTATTAAGTTTCTTTAGAAAACAAAAGATCAAATTCAATGATATTTTCTTTCATTCCTTTGTAACAATAGAGATCGAAGTTAATAAAGGAGTGGGCTGGAATTTCATCAATTTTCTCTTTCACTTCCTTCATTATCCATATTATCGTATATTCAAATGAATAAATGTAGTATAATGGTTATATAGCCACTTAGGCTAACATCCATCCCAGATAAACTTCTTTTACCCAAATGATATAGTCCTAGTTCCGTTAGAACTAGTACTAGCGAAGCACAACCGAACACTCGTAGCCACTGACCGCCGACTTTCAACATAGATAAGTAATTTAGGATAAAATAGGCTACTTGATTACAACTTCCTTCTCTGCACTTTTCTTGTCCCGTCTTCAACGACATTTATGTATATTTTATTTGTTTCGCGTTGGGAAAACTCGTCGATTCCAGCTCAAAAATTATGAAAAAAAACTGCCCTCAACTATCAAACCGCTTAATTTTCAAGCAATTAATGTTGTGTGCTTACAGCTTGCTTCCGCATATAATATATTAACAATAGTAAAGCTCTTTCTTTAATTAGGTAACAATGTATACTTTGAATGAACCAGAAATCGAATGAGAATTATTTAATTTCTTCGTGTCCAATTTGGGTATGTATATAAATGTAAAACAGTATATTTCTTCTTTTTATTTTTAAAAGTAAGCAAAGCAATTGATATTGGAAATGGAAATAATCCAAGATTGAAAAATGCCATTCATTAGGATGGTTTTCTCCCAACAGCAATTTTTTATTCCCTGAACGAAAAACTAATTAATTGTGTTTGGCTCTAATTATACGATGATTAAAGTCTCGAAACAAGATATGAGAGTAGTCAGAAAAGACTAATTAGTGAAATGTCAAGTATTTTTTTTCTTGTGTAGGTTACGCCTAATAATTAGCATGAGTTGATGTAAGTAAGCGTAGTAGGAAAGTAGAAGAGAGATAAAAATCCATAGATAAAATCAGGTTCGGAATAGTGAGTGGGTTGGCAATAAAACATTTGTAGACATAGAAAATGGAGTAGGTATCGAACCTAACTGGAATTTACCCTGTCACTTATTCTAATAATGACAAAGGCACAAAGACATTTTTAGGAATGCCAGCAACCAATAACTTTCTTTGTCAATAAATGCTTTTTCCTACGGAAAACTTTTTATATTTTAACGGGTAAATGCACAATTCCTACCAATACGACTGCTACAATGCCGGAATGCTAGGTCCATGACGCTTTTTGCCGAGTCCAAAGTGGAAGTTGTCGACTTACGGATGCTACGCTCATTTCGAGTGCTCAGACCACTGAAACTCGTCTCCAGGATACCTAGTGAGTCCAGTCATCTCAACCTTATAATAATGTAACTTGCATTGCTCTATATTGTACTACTATCAATAAGTTCTTTCATTTAAACTACGTATAGTACATTTCGTGTGATAAGGCTAAATAGTAACTCTTCTGTTTTTTTACATACGCAATAGACAGCTATTATTTTCTCCGAATTTTTTATGAATGCAAGCAAAACTATAAGTTTTAAGATGAAAAACAAAATCATAGGCTGGGATTATCAGGGTAAAAGATACAGCAACAGTTAAATGCCTGTTTATGTCAGACATGCAGTGAACAAAAAGTTGAAAGGAAATTATGTCCATGTAAGAAACACTAAGAGAAAAGGCAGAAATAGTTTAGTACATTGCATAAGAATTTCTTATGAACGACACATCATCATATAACATTTTCTTATATTTGACTTTCATGACCCAGTGGGTCGTATCATGGATATTTATACTGGACGTTTCAACAAATTCATGAATCATACGAAAACAAAATAATACACAAGAAGGTTCAAATTACATATAAGTAAGGGCATTCATAACGTTACATTCATTGTGATGAATCATTCTAACAAATCAAAGCTGAAGGCATCTGGCTAATATTTCTTTTTTTGGAGAATTCATTACTTGCTGATGTCGCCCCTTTTCCTGCTCATTCACAGTGTTTTCCTGTTTCTCACTGCATCTACGGCAAACAGTTCAATGCAATTACACATTAAGCCTGTTCGCATTTTGTTTTCACTTTTTCCACAAATTTTTTTTGCTCTGCAAACAGCAAACGCACATGAAATCGATATTATAAAACATTGCTTACTATCAGTATGATTGCAATATTTATTGGAAATTCCCTGTTTCATACGTTGTTGCACGGCACATGCAATAAAGTAACAATGTGTTTATCAATAGATTAAACAACTCACTAGTCAGTGAAATGTTGATCTTAGTTCATCATCAC
>JAHZMX010000937.1:0-18838 GCA_027743895.1 Seira musarum | reverse complement strand
CCCTTCCAGGGACATATGTATCAGAGCTAAAATTCAATGTGGCTTGAAATAACTGGATGCTCTTTATAAATTCGCACGCTTTCAGTAGTTGTATTTTACCCATTAATGTTTGGTCGCACCAGTTTGCAGTATCTGCTTATACAGAATATTTTCATACACTACATTTTCCAATTTACAGCACCCAAATCAAATTGTTTTTTTATATCTTAGTAAATCTTAGTCTTATAATTGGTAGCGTTAATTAATTTTTATTCAACTTTAATTTGGCATAAAATAGTAATTGCATCCATTAGTACTATCTTTTTTCATATTATTTGATTTTCTTCTACCAACCCCACAGCCACAGCATTCAAAACCTCATGTTTGCAGTTTTAATTAATTTTTGTACTATGCTCGGTCTAGTTCAACTTTCTCTGGTTCTGGTTAGGGTTTGGTTCAGAACCAAAAAGATGAACTTCATAAACGAAGAGCCAAACCAAACCACTCACACTTAGGTTTCCATCTTTTTTATTCAAAAGGAAAGTGAAAATCTTTCAAGATTGTGATTGTGATTACGATAGGATGTTTCTCCAAAAAATATTCCAATTTCAAGTTTTCATCTCAATTCTCATCAAATATGGATTGTTGCACCTGCTCCCCAAAATACCACCCAATCACAAAAAATATCTATTCCTCTTTCGTCGATCAAATCAAGATTATCAGTTCAGATTCAGATGTTGCGATCATGACTGGATTACATTAGATTATCAAATATGTTTTTCCCGTTATACATAGTTCAATCAAATCAAATCAAATGTATCGATTCAAAAATAAAATCATTCGGCCAAGTAAACCATAAGTCCTGAATTTCAGATGCGCCCCACTGGAATCTTTCCAATCCCAATCCAATTTGAATCGACTCGGACGCTTCTTTAAGACGAAGCTCTTTCGGCTTTCCAAATATCATTCAGATCCCTTAAATTTGCATATCACAGACCCTGCGGTGCTCACAGCGGCACAAAAATAGAATCCTTCATCCCTCTCAGACACGGCATCAATCTGAAATTTAAAAAAGCACACAAGTTTTACATTTCATTCATCCTCTTAAAGTCCATCGTCATCTACTGAAAAAAAATGTTTGTATCAAAATCAGAAATTATTTTGATCGGATGTCTGGATTGTTATACTCCGATTTAGATTTTGAAAAGATATTTGACGCGTATCATTTACATTCATCCATTCTCACATGAGTTGAATTGAAGAGGAGAGATATAGGATCAATGTAGCGAATAGCGAGATAAACGAATTTCACGCTGGTTCTATACTCGGGCCGAAGGAAGGGAAAAGGAAAGAAAAAGGAAAGGAAACCTTCTATACTCCAATGCATTGCTTATGCTTTTCTCAATCTTATCACCATTACCATCATCCATCCTTTTTTTATTATCATCGATCAAATCATCACATCACACATGAAAAGTCAAATGATGTATTCACTCATTCATTCATTCGTTTTTGTGCTGCTGAACATAACATCGAATTGAACATACACACTCCACTCCTTTCCCAAAACTTTTATACCATTTCAGTCCAGGAAGAATAAGTCGAATGGGGAAAAAGGAAAGTAAATATAAAGGTACAAATAAGTACATTCGATTTTTACACCATGATTAACTTGTAAATTGTATCCATTTCTTTCTTTCTAGCTTACTCACAATCACAAATATCACAATCATGCAGTCTGAATCCCTGAGCAAAAAAAAATATTTCCCATTTTTTACATCTGGGCCAACAAGGTAAAAGATACACAGGATACACAGTTCGTATGGGTGGTATTTTTTAGACAAAAAAAAAAGAATATTTGTTTATTCAACATTAAATTGCTTTACTTTTAAATTTTTGATAAGTACTCAATTTACACATATCCACTGAATTTTTACTGTTTCCAAAACCTGTTACAAAACAATTTCGTTACGTCCAGCAAATCAGAACTTGCCACTCTAATCTCAAATGCGCGAAAATCTCGGGTATTACGAGTTTCTTGAATGCAACATTTTATAATTTTTTTTCCTATTCTCCAAAACAAAAATCTTCCCTTTTAATGAATTATCAATACCAGCCATTTTGATGATCCTTCAATTTCGCAGTCACCAAAAAATTAAAATGGAGTTTTTAAATGAGAACTTCAATACAGCAGTTCAGTGTTTTAATTTTAAAAAAATGTACGAATGTCCAAATGATTTACTGAATTCCGACGGATTATAAGTTATCTTAAGAAATTCCATTAATTCCCATATCCCGATAACCTTGCTTTGAGCTTAATTTTCACACATTCCTTATTGTTTTGCAAGAAATCTTATCGTTCTGCAAATATCGTTCATCGTTTTGAATACTATAATATTTTTGATTAATCAAAACTAGGGAATTAAAAATTCAAATTTCCACCTCGAAATTGATGATAAGCCATATTTACTTTTTTATCATGAAACCCATCCGCTATTCACGATATAAGCTCGATTGGTTTGGTTTGGCAGAACGAATTCGAAAAAAAAGGTTGATATTTTCGATTACCATCATCACATCATCGGGCTCATGATCAGTAAAAAATATATTGAATGCATTATCCAAACGAAACGAATGGATTTGGCTCACAGCTCACATCATCTTTTGGATTGGATTAGATTGTGGAATGAAAGTACCAGCAGAAGCCAAGCCAAACCATGCCAGAAGCTGTAACTACAACCCGAACAAAATAAAATGATCTATTGCATTTCCCTTCTTCCTAGAAAAAAGACTCAAGTGAAGTGAAGTGTCGACTGTCTGACTGACTGACTTGAATTGTATCATAAAAAATGTTATGAATTTCTTCCCTTCAACTTCAACGATCATCCCCTGACTATGGCTCGGCTTGACTGGTGTGGTGTGATGTTGATGATAATAGAGATGATCTGATCCCTGTGAAATGAAATGAGGCGAACTCAACTCGACTGCCAAGCCATACTGCCACTGTTACTGTTCTGGTACTCTTTATCATATAAGATGTAAATTCGACATGCGACATCTTATCAACCTTCAAAAACGAATGAATGACATGCGTTCTTTCTCCTAATCTGTTTATTTGCGTGGAATAAAAAAAGGACGAGAGATAAGATAAGCATGAGCTTCTGGAGAAAATGAGGGTGACAACAACACAACGCAACGTAATTTCATATTTTCTTCGGAGTCATTTCCACTTCACCATAACGGTTTCGCTTCATAACGGCCTACATATTTGTCTTAACGGTGTAACGTTCCTTCACAGCAACGGTTTCAGATTTTATGATCTTCGCTATTTTGATTCAATGCTATTTTATCGAACAATTATATCAAGATTTTGACTATATCAGTTTTGAAAAAAAAATTGAAGTGGAAGATGACAAACGAAGATGGATGATGGTGAAGATGAAAGTGATGTGGAGTATCATTGTCTTCCCATGTGTCATTTTGGTTTTAGATTTTTTTTCAAAGAAATGATAATAAGATTGATACTTCTCCTCCTCCTTACCTGAAGTGTCCCCTCTGGTGTGACTTGAACATTGGAGTCAAGTGCACTATGCTGGAATATTACAGAATGACTTCCCTCCTTAGTCCAAAACTAAAGTTGGAGTTGGATTTCCCACAGCAGCACATGCAAATCGGGCTGTGGCATTAGGCGGAAGCTCGACGTTTTGAGGAACAACGACAAATTCTGGGAGGGCTGTAAAGAGAACAAAAAAAATGAATTGTATGAATTAAGGACAATTTGTTCAAGCCAAAGCCAAGCTAGTTCTTCAACGCAACCCATTAATTTTTGAATCCATACATTAACATCTATCCGAACAAAATATTTCACAAAGGCTTAAAAAACACGACATGACATGAGATGGAATGTGAATTGAATGGAAAGTGATGCGTGCATGTGCGTGTTCTCTTTGTTTCCGACGAGGTTCTAAATAATTCACAAGTCATAAGTTCTTGCTTCTGATTTTGCGATGGCGTTGGCAGTCAAAAAATATTGAATGAGAGGAGGGATGGCTACATGGGTATTAAGGGGTTTTGCTGAAGGGGAAGTAAATGGAGTCTGAATGATAACGTATTTGGTCCAAATTTTGTTCAGCAACGGATTTATCAGTCCTCAGAAGGGGGTTCAGATTAGCTGTTTAGCTTTCTTTTTCAATTAAACAAAAGGAGTTTTTATGCAAGATATTCATGTTACGGATTACAGAACCCAATTGTGCTTATTTTCAGTTTATTAACCTATTTGATATACTTTAAACCTATTTTTGAGATTCCAGGAGTTTTCCAGTGCCTTGATCATAATTATTTTTTGTTTAGTTTGGTGATAAATAACGGATTGGGTGTATCCAAAATTTTGCATTAAAAAATAATTCAGCTACAGCTGTATTGCCCTTAAAAATCCATACCCACGGGCTTTAATGTAAAAGCCCTTCATTTTTTCACATTTTTAAAAAGGAATGGAGATGTTCCGTTTTTAACAAATAGGTTCGCTTTCTTCCTCTCCCTCATTTAATGGAATTCTCAGAATGAAATTATAGGTTCGTTTTGGATGAAAATAAAAGAGCTTTTTTTCTTCCCTGGATAAAAACTGTCAATTACAGTAAAACTGGAGGAGCAGTAGTGAAAGTAGTGGTAAATACTCGCAGTGCACTAAAAATAGACGAGGAGATGTCATGCATGCTTTTCGCCTTTATTCTATTTTTTTGGGGCGTTTCATTCTCATCATCATCAAAAACGATGAGTGTTTTGCTGTATTACTGCCTTTCAAAAGCAGCTTTTCGTGTTTTTCAACAACGCATAAGTAATTGAGCAAAAAAATTGATTCCCCTCATCAGAATTAATTTGAAAGTAAAATCGGCTTTCCAACAAAAAAAAAATGAGCAAGATGAGCAATTTCACTTTCGCTTTGGCAAATGACTTTGACTTTTTCAAGAGGTGTTGATTCTCATCTCGTCTCATCAGAATTACTTCTTAAGTGAAATTAGCATAATGAAATGAAGGCAGGAGTGAAATCGACCTGATTTTTTTTTACAAGGAATTCTCATTTTCTCTGTGGGAATTTTCAGATTAAGGGAAAGCAGATGATGAAATGAATAACGGATTTACTACAAAAAAGAAAATTTTGAAAAAAAAAAAACATTGAAGCGAATCTGGGATCAATAATAACGGATTCGGCAGTTCCAAGGCGGTTAGGTTAGGTAATCCCCCGGAAGCAATAATTAAACTCCACCAAATTCCGTCATTTTAAAACGCACGTGTTCGAACACTCCAAAAAAATTCCCTCTTGATTTTAAAAACTCACCTAAAACGCTGACGTATGCAGAAGCGCTGACTGCGCCCGCTTTGTTCTCCGCCACACAGACGTAAACACCCTGATCTTCCCTGGATATATTGGACAAGAGGAACCTCTCCTCATCGAAATGAGCCCTCTTCAAAGGAAGGGAACCCACCTCCCGTTTCCACGTAATTTCTGGCGGAGGATCGCCACGTGCCACGCAGGCGAGACTCACATCGCTTCCGAGAATTGCTGAGGTGTTCGACGGGACGATTGTGAATTGGGGACGAACTGAAATAGAAAAAAATTCACTGGTCAACTCATCATATCATCATCACTTTAACTTTTAGTTAAAAATCAACATTTTTTTTATTTGTTCATATTTTTCCCTTCGCACTTTCTTCCCCTCACGTTTTTGTTTACAGAAGAAGAAGAAGAAGAGGGGACAAAAATAAAATGCAGTTGTGGTGGCTTTTTTCTATTGTCCTGTCATTGTCAACAATGTTACGTTACAGTTACAGCAATAGCAATATCTAATGCTGCTGTATCGATATCGATTCCAAAAGTCGATTTTTTTTCTTCCTGTCCAGAAGGAAAAAATATCGTGGAAAACTAAAAAAAATTATTTTCCCTGTCCGTGTCTTGTCCTCTTGCCTGAGGTAAGCCAAAGCCAAGCCATATAAACCAAACCAACCACATTTTCTCTTGTGAAGAAAAAACCACTGGAAAAAACGATACAATATTTTTCACAAGAATAGAGAAAGGTGAGGTGTCCTGACAGAAGAGAATGGTTTGATGCGAGAGTACATGCATTAGCTCAAGAGGTGTAAGTGCGTTTACGTTGGAACTAGAGTGTAAAATTGTCTTTTTTTAATGTTCATTTCAAGTCTCTTCATTCGAATAAAATAGGATTATTTTCTGTGCATATCAGATTTCAAATCTTTCATTTTATTTTGTGTCTGCCAATTTTACCACGAAACGTTTTTGAGCATCCATGTCCATCAAGAAGTTTTTGATCATTTTTTAGTTTGAAATTGAACTGATGGTCTTATGCTCTTAGTAAAGGAGCAGTTGAAGTATGATGATGTTGATGATTATGATGGATCGTGTTGAAAGTGATAGGCGAAATGAGGCGAGTGAAAATAGGCATTCTTCTTCTTTATTTTTTTCTCTTCCTCCTGCTCTGCCAATCCTCTTCATAATACGCAGTAATCAAGCAGCTATTTATCATTATATCATCGTCATCAAGAACCATGCATAATGAATAAGGTTTTTCATGCCTCCAGCACTATTGGTTCGTTGGTAGCAGCACCAAACTCTTCTAATTCTGCCTCATCCGCTTTTTTCTTTCAAGTGAGCGAGGTGAAAAGTGAAAATGGTAGAGCTATTAAAATTATAAATTATTCTAAAATATCTCCAGTATTTCGACAATGGATTCGTAACCAGCGTAAAAAGCTGATCAAGACAATATGGGTGGTATATGCGATTAGGGGGGGCACTTGAAAATGTTCCCTTGTCAGTAATCAAGCAGCTATTTATCATTATATCATCGTCATCAAGAACCATGCATAATGAATAAGGCTTTTCATGCCTCCAGCACTATTGGTTCGTTGGCAGCACCAAACTCTTCTAATTCTGCCTCATCCGCTTTTTTCTTTCAAGTGAGCGAGGTGAAAAGTGAAAATGGTAGAGCAAAACTGAAGTACTTGAATTGAACAAGAAAGGCAGGAATGATAATAAGGTTTAGTGGGTAGATGGGGATTGAAATGCCTGATTCAATCCGTTATTAAAAATGAATACTACATTTTGATAACGGATTTTCAAGAAATTATCAGCAGACTTGACATTTCCATTTGACAAAATACAATACAATAACGGAAAAATAATTCACGCCCAATCATATCAAGAATGAATGTCGGTTAAAATCCGTTAAAAATCACTCTGAACAGATTTCAATTAACAGAATTGGGCGATCCAAAACCCGCGGGTTTCAACTCTCAAACACGAAATATTTTGCTATTTTCGTAGAAAAAGTTGCGCTTTTTTAATACAATCACAATCTCATCATCATCACTATCGTCAGGTGAAAAGAAAAGAATTAACATGGCTTCACAATACAATCAGCTTCGAAGAAAAAAAAATGCCTTGCCTGGCTTGGCTTGGCATGGTATGGCTTAACAATATTTCACCTTATTTGTTTTCTCCGAAAAAAATACATTCCACCATATTCCCATTCACTATTCATATTTTTTCTCCTTTGCTCTCAAGCTCAGCTCATCTATAATTCTATTAAGCAGAGCTAAAGAACGCGACACGTGGAAAATAATTTTGCAAAAAATGGAAACGTCGAAGGAAAGTAAAAAAGTGCATTGCATTGAAAGCGAATTAGAAAGAAAAAATACATTTTTTTCGGAAACTCGTGGAATAGCTCTGCATCAACTGCAGAGCAGAGTGACAAAAAATACTTATGACAATGGGAAAGCTAACAAAAACTTGAAAAATGACAATGGAGTGGAGAAAATCAAATATAATTTGGAAGTGTTCGCTTCACTCTGCGACCTGCGTTTGGCTTGAGAGTGCAAAGCAAACTGCATTAAAAAATAAGTAAACGCATACGCAACGGTACACCTTCCAAAAAAAACTTTAATATTTCATTTCATAAGATTTTTTTTTATCTTGAGGAATGTCAAGCTTCAAATGGTGTTTTAAATGTATTGGAAAAACGTAAATGACTGAAGTTTCGAAAAAATTACAAACATTTTACGTATTTATTTTTTGTATTTACTACAGATGACTTGTAATGGAATGGAATGACGTGCCAAGCTGGATGAGATTGTGTTTGAGGTCGTCGATGAATAAACAATGCAGACCGGATTTTTTATATAAAAACAGATTGAGTGACAG
This sequence comes from Seira musarum, assembly GCA_027743895.1. Lineage (NCBI taxonomy): Eukaryota > Metazoa > Arthropoda > Collembola > Entomobryomorpha > Entomobryidae > Seira > Seira musarum. The sequence continues at coordinate 10,647 of JAHZMX010000937.1, read as the reverse complement.
GATACGGTTAATTTCAAAAATCTGATGCAGTTGTGTATTAAAACATTTGTTTGGATAGTTTTAGATTTTTAAACTATTTTTTAAATTAAAATTAAATGATGTTCATTATAACGGATTTTCCAATCGCGTAAAACGTATTTAAATTATTTTATAACATAGCGAATTCTAATCCAATACTGATACCAAAATTCGATTGGTTCAAGGTTCAACAAACCACAAATTTTGCTGCAAATCACAACGTTAAAATTCTTCCCCGTTCTTCAAATATACTCAAAGTGCAGTAACTATTATTATTATTATGAAACATTATATATGCGTTTTATCTGTAACTATCCTAATATTTCCTAAGCTTCAAGTCTTCACAAGCGACAAAAATGTAACGCAAGTCGCAAACCAATGGGGACAGATAATTGCATATTTCGCAGTTGCACCTGTCATGGACATGACAAGTGAAACCCATTCTTTATCTTAAATAACTGCATTATATTCGCATTTACCTTACTAAAAATTTTAGAGTTCGAGTAAAAAAAAACTTCTGGACTTCTCCGCGAGTCACGAGAATTTTTTTCCTTGCAACAAAAAGCACAATACAGGGGAAGGCATTGATTATTTCCCTCCCTTTCGCTTTTCTTTCTACCATATTTCTGGAGAAAAAAAATCCAAAGCAGAATATAATATGCGTATTCTGTCATCATTTATTAAAAACAAGGCAAATATTTACTTTGGAGTAGAAAAACGCATTTCGCGTGCGCCCTTCTATCTTGAACACATGTCATGTCATGTGCATTGGATTGGATATACCACCTAGAAGAAATAGCGATGATGACAATAGACTTTAACGAGTTATCCAGGTGAGTTATTCGCAAACCAATGGGGACAGATAATTGCATATTTCGCAGTTGCACCTGTCATGGACATGACAAGTGAAACCCATTCTTTATCTTAAATAACTGCATTATATTCGCATTTACCTCACTAAAAATTCTAGAGTTCGAGTAAAAAAAAAGTTCTGGACTGCTGTGCGAGTCACGAGAATTTTTTTCCTTGCAACATAAAGCAGAATACAAGGGAAGGCATTGATTATTTCCCTTCCTTTCGCTTTTCTTTTTACCAAATTTCTGGAGAAAAAAAAATCCAAACCAGAATATAATATGCGTATTCTGTCATCATTTATTAAAAACAAGGCAAATATTTGCTTTGGAGTAGAAGAACGCATTTCGCGTGCGCCTTTCTATCTTGAACACATGTCATGTCATGTGCATTGGATTGGATATGCCACCTAGAAGAAATAGCGATGATGACAATAGACTTTAACGAGTTATCCAGGTGAGTTATAATAAATAACGGAGAGACTTGAACTTCGGGTTTCACTCCGAAAACGGAGTAAAAAAAGTTGCACAAATAAACATGGTTTAAAAAAAATCATTCGACTTTTTCAAGAAAAAAAAAGCAAATGGGACACTTGTACTTTCAAGAATTTCAGAATTCTTTTACTCAATTAAGGGATTTAACGACGGAAAGTGTTTTGTTGGATTCAAGAAATATTGCAAAATTCTCATTTTGTTTAAATGGATTTAAAAAAATTCATAGCCATCGTATTAATGCCGTTGAACCCCACTGAAAATATAACGGATTTGTTAGCTATTAAAAATTTGCATTTTAAAATAGGGTAAAATTATTTAAGCTTTTAGATTTACAACGTGTAAACCCGCTTTTAATTGAAATGAAGTTAAAGGAGCATTTATGAATTGAAAAAAAAATTATCATGAGGGTCGAAGACGGCACAAAACTAAAAATCTCGTTGCGTGTGTTTCCATTCTCGCAAAGGTACGCCTATCCATTGGTTTATTAATGTTGTCTTAAGAAATGTCAAAAAGTGTCATTCTACATCACTTCTCCATTTGTACTTTACTTATGTTTGCATTTGCATGTCTCAAGAAAAAAAACAACACTTTTTTCTTTCTTTGACTTAACTAAAGATTGAAAGATACCTGATAAAATAAAAGTGATTCGATGTCGATGACACAGGTAATGTTAATCGTAATGGGTGTGGGTGCTCCCCGCAGTGTAATGTAGTCAGTGTAGTCATCTTTTTTGCAAGGTAAATACCAAACGCCAAACGCATTTAAATTAAACAAAGTGTGATGTCCCCAGAAACGCTCAAGTTTGATTGTGATTGTGATGGATGAATTGAATGCTCATTTTTCGTGCGAAGTAGACATATTATTTTTTCGCTTTATTACGTTATTCTGTTTTGTTGGCTTATTTTTATTTTGACGTGTCCGTCTGTCCTTCTGTGGGAAATTTTTTCCCCAAGAAAATTGATTGAATGTTTAAGATACGTTGAGTCAAAGCTACGAGTTGAAGCTCTTTCAACTCGTAGCTTCCTCATCATCATCCCAAGAGAAAAGAATTAATATTAAAGATCGAAACGTTTTTTTGAGAGTTTGGGTCCTTTGAAAGGTTTTAAAATATTTTTTATGCAAAATAAAAAGTAACTTCGAATGAAAAAATGAATAAAATTTTTTTACTAAGTAGATAATTTTCAACTTGCATTGCGATAAATCTTGGTATTCCCGTAAAATTGAACTTCAAACTTACTTTTTTAATTTCATTTCAGCTACGTATCTCTACCCATGTAACAGTTTTATTTTATTGCATTGTCCTGTCCTGTCTCAGGTAATCCATTCCAACATTTTATGGGAGAAAGGACAAGAATGTTTGACAACAACGACAACTTCAACAGCTCAAAATGGAGGAAAAAAAGTGAAAGGTGAAGTGATGGACATGGACAGACAGAAAAAGCTATTTTGTGACGTGAGAAAATGAACGCATAAAAACAAGCTAAAACACTGCAGCTAATAAAAGGAAAGTGATTGGGTCAATAATTAAAGCGATTTTTCTTCCTGTCACTTTTTCAAATGTACAAAAATGGATTGGTACCTTTCAGCTTAGAAATTATTCAGAGGGAAAGAGAGGTTTGCGTTTAGAGGAGTGATGAAAAAACAAGCCCACTCATTTCGATTGCGATTGTGTGATTGTGAGGAGTAATGGGATTATGGATTTGATATGATATGACATGATAAAAATTTTTTTAATCGATGAAATGAGTATAGGTATGTGCTTAACTTTTGTGACTAGTGACTAAAGTATGAACATAAATTCAACATATTTTTAAGTTGACTTCAGAAGGAAACCAGAATGTTCACATTCATTAAATTCCAGACCTAGTCGAGTTGTATTATTTGACTTCAGAACTGAAAATTTCGGATTGGGATTTTTTCTTTCAAATTGAAATGAAATAAGATTTTCAACTCTATTTACCTGTGACACGTAAAAGCGCCGCTGAAGACTGTCTCGATCCAACAATATTCTTCGCCATACAAGTATACCTTCCCTCATCCGATGACTTTACTTGTGATATGCTCAAACTTCCTTGTCCATTTACACGATATCTCCTAAAAACCACAAAAAATATAATTTTGTTAACTTTTAAATATTTTTTATAATTGGTTTAATTTTTTTCCCGCAATTATTTTAATTTTTGTTTACCCATTCGTTTTGATATCCAAAATGTTTCCATTCTTTTTCCAAAACACCTTTGGTTCAGGATTCCCCCTTGGAGGCTCACATTCTTAGAGTAGCAGTGTCCCCTTGGGCGACCCATGTGTTTTGTGGGGAGACACGAAACTCGTCCCGGAGAGCTATAGAACAACAAAAAAACAAGTCAATTTAGATTAGACTTCATTTCATTTTATTTCATTCATTTTCATGGCCATAGCCCTCTTATCTCCTCGTTTTTGACAGCGAATTGCATTGCATTCCAATTCAAGTCTAGTCCAGCAAGTCATAAAAAACTGGAGCAGAGCTGGAAGGGGGAAGAGCAAAAAAGACTCTCGTTTTACTTTCATGTTTTCTATTTGCTTTCACTTTTGTTCATTAGCCATTTTCCTGGAATTTATAGTGTAATGGAATGCGTTGGAGGAATAAATGAAATGCAAGTTTTTCCCTTTGAATTGGAATGAGTGAATGAATGAGTGAGAGCCCTCCGGAAAAGGAGAATTTTCCCTGGCTTGGGAAAATGCGAAAGCAACATTTGTTTTCATAATATCCGGAATTACCTTTTGCATCACTGATTAGCCAACAAAACAACAACAAGAACAGGCCATAAGGTATAAAATGGCACACGTAAAACCTACGTGTTTATGGCTTTCTTCTTGTCTAACAAGGAAGCACTTAAAATGTGGTGAGGGAGTAGGGATCGGAAATTATCGTTTTTAGACCAATTTTACTCACTAATTAAGAATTGACAAACGTGCTCTCTATAACTCAATTACCGAATTCCATTGATAAATAATTGTAGCTGATTTCTCTGAACAGTGTTTTTCAAAGAAAGGATGATAGATTGTAGCAATGCATTTTCAGGCCAAAAGTTTCATTGGTTACGTTTACAACTATANCTGATTAGCCAACAAAACAACAACAAGAACAGGCCATAAGGTATAAAATGGCACACGTAAAACCTACGTGTTTATGGCTTTCTTCTTGTCTAACAAGGAAGCACTTAAAATGTGGTGATGGAGAAGGGATCGGAAATATCGCTTCTTGAATAATTTCACACGGTAATTAGGAATCTGACAACCGTGCCATATATAACTCAATTACTGAAATTCCATTGATTAATAATAGCAGTTAATTTTTTTGGACAATGCTTTTTGCTGAAATTTCTACGTCCAATTTCCCCAAAACTACATATTCAAATCTTAAATTGAATTACAGAGATCTGGACAACTCCAATCAAGTAAAAGATTTAAAACTATATAATCCGTAATTGTTGATACAAGTTATGCAGTAATATTATTTTGTTTTTTAATTATCATAAAAAATTNAGGCCTTATTCTATCTGTGTGTGAAGTTTGGTAAATGCTTCACGTGGCTCTTTTGAGATATGGGGTGGCCTGAAAATGCATTGCTACAATCTATCATCCTTTCTTGAGATTTTAAAGAAAAAAGAAATGTCCAATTTCTCCAAAAACTACGTATTCGAATCTTAAATTGAATTCCAGAGATCTGGATAACTCCAACAATTTTAAAGTAAAAGATTTAAAAATATATAATCCGAAATGGTTTATATAAGTTGTGCGGTAAAATCATTTCGTTTTTTAATTAGCATAAAAAATTTGACCAGAAACGACAAATTCTGCAACAAATACAATTTCCCTTTTTCGGAAGTCTTCCTCGTTTTACTCCTGTCGTGTCTGTCTTGGGCACTATAAAACGATGATAATCATCACGAAAATGAAAGCAATCTAAATTCCACTTCCATAAAATATTTATGTACATTTTGGGGAAACAAGACACATTTTCCAAAAAATATGCATTCGATTCGAGAAGAGATCAAACCTGAACCTTTTATCATCCCCGGAGAAATAACGAGGATCACCTCAGCTTCATCTTCATCTCTCACATCACAGCTCAGGTCGGTTCAAACAATGTATGTTGATCTATGCATGCAGAGATGCAGATGAAAATATGAAATAAACACCTTCCTTCATTCACGGATTTTGGAGAGAAAGAAAGAGGAAGAGGACATGCAACTCATAATTTCCATATTCCAAGAAGCTCACAATATTTTACATTCAACTTCTCAAGCTTCCTTTTTCCCAAAATAAATTTTCAAGCTGTAGCTTTAAATCATCTCCAGGATTTGTGTTATTTTTTTGTTTTATTTTGCCACGCAAAATAAAATGATGTACATACAAGCAACGACCCAAACACCACGGCTCGGCTCTTGATCCTCATCTCCACTCTAAATCCAATCCTCACCTTCTTGGCTTGGAAAATAGTAAATCAATGTCATGTCGCCGAGTCATCATCATCTCCATTCTCATTTTCCACATATGTTCCCCCCATCATCTCTCAGCCCAGCAGTGAATGTAGTGAAGTTACCGCTTATGAAATTGCCCTTTTTGAAAAAAAAAAAAAACTAACGGTTTAAGAGACTTGATATACCGGTTTGTTTTTAAAAACTCAATTAAGAAATAGTTGGAAACAAGAAGTCATTAATATCTGCTGATTTGAACGGAAAAAATTCCTAATCCGAATTTCCAACTTTATGTCGATGTCGATACTGAAATCACATATGATCTTGAAATTACTTTAAGAGCAGATTGGCTCTGGTGTTTTTGGAAGAAGAGACAAAAAAAGGGGATCCGTTATAAAGCATTAAATACGTAAATCGATCAAAACATTTGAAAATGAAAAATTTTGCAGCAGCATCTAAAAATTATTAGAAATTTTTAAGTAGATTGTGGATCCGTTATAAAGCATTAAATACGTAAATCGATCAAAACATTTGAAAATGAAAAATTTTGCAGCAGCATCTAAAAATTATTAGAAATTTTTAAGTAGATTTGATTCGTTTGGATGCCTGATCCACAAGATATCGTGAAGGTCTAGAAAATATCATAATCCGTTTTAAAACTATCAAAAATTTCAAAACTATCAAAATTAAAACGAATCCGTTATTGAAGAATGGCGAAAAAATGAAGAACAAAAATTGTAAAAAAATTTCACGAATCCGTTATCTAGTCTTTCTTATGTAATCTTTTTAAAAAAGCCAGTCCAAATTCATAAAATCCGTAAAATTTTGGATCTGAACTGGACCAATACGTCGAGTTCATGTCTAACTCTAACTGGCCTCCCTGTTTTGCTTGAAATAGCCCTGCCCTTGCACTATTATTATGATGATGTTTTGTTCACTTCACACTCGCATTTTTGATGAGGTGTTTTTCACAATCACAATAATCACAACTCCAACCGTATTATTAGAGAGCTCGAGCTCATTCATTGCCATTGCATCGCATTCTATTGTTTAGGGGCGGGCGGGTGGATTTCGAGCGAGTAAAAAGTGCATTAAAAATAAACAATCCCGGAGTCCCGCATTCCAGAGAGAAAATGAATGGAAGTTTGTGCAAAGTGCATCATGTATCCTCATGAAATCTCTTTTGGGATTAAACAACTGTTGTTTTCTAATAGTAATAATCACAGTTAACTTTATTGTCAACTGCAGATCCTGCACGCACGCATACATAACACAACTGCATGTGATATGATGATGATATGATCGCATTTTTTATGATGACAAAAAAGGGAAAATATGATTGAAGCCTCCCAGAAGACATGTATTTCTACTGCTTTTGCTGTAACTAAACTGATAAAGCCAATAATAGCTACCGTACGTACGTGAGCGAGTTGCAAGTTGCAATTGCAAGTGACTGAGATTGCTCCTGCCTGAACCCCTATTTTAAAACCCTATTCATTTTATTCTCCAGATGGAGATGAGGAATATGCATCTGCCCTTGTGCCCTGTCTGGACGAGCTTGGATCATTTATAATGACATTGTATTTTGTATCGCATAGGACAAGGGAATAAAACAAAAAAAAAACCGATCCGATCCGGGATGGAGTGAAATGATGGTGATATTATATTGCTTATTTTTAATGGGCTCACATATGTGCATCCATAATGTAAGTAGAAAAAGGGTGAGATGTGTTGTGAGGGCAGATATTCCCCTTTTTCACTCCGCAATTCCACACTCAATTCACAAGAATAAAGTGTCGTCATTATGATTATGATTAGATGTTATTATTGCAGCATTATTTGTTTAAAATTATCATACGCCTGCAGACTGCAGTCGGGAGTCTAGTCGGTGGTGGTGGTGTGGGGGGTGCTGAATATGATTTTATTTTTGCCCTGGAGTCATGTTTTCACCCAGAGATGGCAAAAGAACGAGAGTTTTAAAGTCTTTAAAAGTCTGCTACTTTATTTATTCACGGATTCTAGATCACAAAAATTTAACGGATTTGATTGTTTTCAATTTTTTCAAAGGTTGAAAATGTTTGGATTTAAATATTTGACTTCTCCTAAATCCGTTATTTTATTTATTGCACCTTAAATCTTACGAAAACTTTCTTTAAAACCCATTTTTGGTCCTGATACGCACCTCTCTTCTTCTGCTTTTGTCTTTCCATTACACTTGCTTTTCTCCTTCGGAGAAAATAGAAAGGAAGGAAAAGGGAAGGAAGTAGCAAAAATACGAAATATTGTCTCATTCTAATATTCTGCCGCACGTGTGAACTTGAAGAGAAAAATTATGCAAGAGAAATTAAAGTAGGGAGGCTTTCCATTTGCCACTTGTTCTTGTTCTTCGAGAAAATCTGACTAATTTATTTAATACGGAGAAAAGAGTAAGCCAAAGCCAAGGAAGGAAGACACAAGACATTCATCCTTCTTAAGTAACTTCCACGAATAGAAAATCTCCAGGAAGGATTTTTTCCTTTGAAAAGGGAAAAGAAGGATTAAATGCTATGAGCTGCTTAGGTTAATTTATTTAGTAATCTTCATGTTTATCCAGACGGAATATCATGGAAAAAACCTCTCTTCAGGTCCTTGGGGTCTTCTCTTCTCCAGGGACCATTCATTTTTTTCCGGGTTTACCTCGATCCATTTCATTTCATTGACAAAGCCAAAGTCAAAGAATGAAAAGATGTTGAGCAGAGGTCCCGGCGATGGGTTTTAATGGGTTTAAAAAAGTATTCCCAAAATCGCCGGAAATCGTGAAAAATAGATCGTTTTCTTTTGTTTGATAAAAAAATTTGTAACGTGACGAGTACGTGATCAAAGGGAAACTCTTGGGCCGCGAAAATTTCACATCAGTACAGATGGAACTCATCATCATTACGCTCAAATTGGATTGTCTGCATGAATTAGCTCATTAATTAGATAATTTCAATTGCATTTGAATAAATTACGATTGACCTCACCACCATTAAAACCCAAACATTCTAAAACCCACTGGATTTTCATCCCTTCTGGAAAGATGAGCAACAAAAATGAAAAGGACTCGAAAAAAATATTTAACTCGTTTTTGTACCCTGCCCTTCCAGCAAGCAGTTGCAGTTGTAGTTGTCGCAAAAAAATTGTTTTTTGTTGTTCTTTCGTAATCACGCCATTTTTCCTTCTTCTTTTTTTTTCTGGAAAAGGAAACGAAGAAATTACGCAAGAAAACAAAACAAGCAGTTTTAGTTTATGACTCGTTTTTCCTGTCATCTTGATGCGCCATAATGGCCGCACTAAAGCCTCGAGAAATACATACGTAATGCCATAAAGCACTTTACATTTTCTCCATGATCATACAGTACATACGCAGAGTGAGTAAGGTACTTCCAGCAAAAGCTGAGCCTGTTTTTCTTCTTCCTCCTTGACTTAAATTGTTCTTTCATGTCACATAATCGGCGAAATCCTACTAGATTAGGGATGAGTGAGCACATAAATATCAAAGAGTGTACATAATACAGAATAATGGGGAAAGGAAGAGAAAAAAAATACTGGAGAATAAAAATGAATGAATCTAAACTAGCCAAACAACAACAATAGCAACAACAACAACGACATCCAAATCCAAAATGTAATGGAATGCAATGCAATACAATCCTTTAACACTTTATGGTCCATATTAAAGAAAAAAAGAGTTGGAGATGGAGGATAGAGTATCAGTATTTTCATTATTGTTATTGGATAAAATGTACCCTGAACTGAACTACAACTACCCGATCCTTACTTCCACTTCCGATCCCATACCAGTGCCAAGGAAGATGCCAGGTTCCAGATCTTTGTCTTGTGAATTGTGTGGGAAGAACAAGAGCAGCGACAAATGTGCTAGTACAGCACGATGATTAGGGCATAAAATCATTCTTGTTTTACGATGAAACTAATTCAAATATGTATTGAAGCTAATTAATTATGCAATTATGGTGCATTAACTTTGACATTGCTTCGAACGGATGAAACCAGAAGATCTGTGAACCAATATATTTCGTAGATCTTGTAGAATAGCCATAATGGCTTGAAAGCAGAAAATTGCATGGCTTCATCATGAAAAACGTTTTCATATTTTCTATTGAGGAATAAGAGAGTTCTTATTTTTATATTAAATTATATCCTGTTGAATTTATATTTTTATATTATGTCTAGTATAATTCCATTGACATGCATAAATACTTTAGATGAATACGAATGACTAACATTCTTACTTACACCAAAAGTGGAATATCTGTAAAGTTGTAAAATCACCCGATCTGGCCGATTTCTTTTTATGACTTGAGGACAAAACAACGCATTAGAAACATCAATTTTCTTCCTTCACAAAAGCAGCATCACCTTTGTAATTGCCATTCAAAGATGTCAACAATTTCTATTCTCAATTTTTTTTTCATTTTCTGTCGAATATCATGTTTTTTATTTCGATTTTTCAAAAATTAAAATAAGCCTGAAATGAAATAACCGATAGAACACTCGAGGAATTGAGTTTTTACCCTAATGTAATGACTACAACTACAGGAATGAAAAGTAACAACCCGAACCCGGACCAGTCAGGGCTGATCCGAAATAAAAGGCACAAAACGATAAAGCCCGTCTTCATTTTATTCCAGTGCTACTGCCTCTGATGATGATGATGATGATTACAATACAATGTCAATGCAACTCTGTTTTTCGCTGCTTAAAATTGAGTTTTTTCCTGGGATAAGTTGACATCATTGAAATTCCACATGCGACTTGTTTTCAGCTTCATTCACTTCCATTAT
>JAHZMX010000936.1:0-19649 GCA_027743895.1 Seira musarum | reverse complement strand
GCTTTCTTACGAAAAGGTCAAGCAGGAGCCATTGATAATCCGCCCATGATGCACCCGCTCGAATCAAAGTAAAAATGAAGAAGGATTCGATGGTTTGTTGGAGCCCACAGTTGAAGTAAAATATGAAAAGTAATTTTGATGAGCCAGAACGGGAAACCTCTCGAAGACTTGATTGTAAAGTCCTGTAGTCTCTGAGTATGTTTTGCAATTTGGATAAGTTGTTTCGTCTCGGACTTTGTACTGCTGCACTGAGTGCGTTTAGAATGCATTCATAATGGAAACTGATTATTCCGGGGAAGGAAAGCATAAGTGACCAACTTGAGCAAAGAACAATTAGATTTATCACACTGAGCACCCAAAATATTGATTTTGTGAAGACGTTTTTCCACGGTAACATGCTGTACAGCATTGTGGGATCACTTTCAAAATCGGAATACAAGCTCCATCCGAAATTCACAACGCTTATGCAGTCCACCAGGCTACGTATTTGATAATAATAGTTTTTTAAATAAAATTCCTTAAAAATGAAATAAAAGTAAAATTACCTGGAATGGAGAATCAACCGCCAACATTTAAACGTCTTTCTCCGCTCTATATCTCTTAGTTCAGCTTTTGTAAGAGTTGAGCTGGTTTCCAAAGAATTCCAAATTTTCTCAATTTGTTCCATTGTCCTCACAATATTTTGGGTGAGACGGCCACGACATGTGAATATGATATCGCTACAGAACAAAGGTGGAAATGCTAATAACCACAGAAAGAGACCTACTAAATCAAAAATTGGTAATGATCCGGTGCCAAGGGATCCCAAGATTGTTAAATACACCAATCGCAACACGCAAATTGCATTGATCATGGGCAATATCCTGGAGAAGAAGTATAAATGCCAATGTCCCAATTGTCGGTTGGGCTTTTTGAATATTTCGTCGGAGCTGTACTTGTTCTCCCAAATAGTTGAATAGTTGATGGGAGCGAAACCATAGTACAGGTAGCATTGGAAAACGTTTTTGAAATCGTTAATCATTTTCTCAAACTTGATACTACTCGTACTCGTATGGGTCGACAGGTCATGTGGAACTAACTTTTTTCATGAGCTTAAAACGGTTTTTATGAAACTAAAAAGTGACTTATTTATTTTTTTCCTGAACTGAATAGCGACGAGGAATGTTTTACAGAAAGCCTGCCGCCCATTAAGTAGCTATTAAATATTAAATGATGGTCAGGTGAAAGCTAAAACTTAAAGATTCAAGTAAGCCAGCTTAAAAAATATCGAACCTTTTGTTTGAGTATACCTGACAGAATATGAATTAGTTAACTCATCAAAATCACACGAATGTCCAGAGAAAGCCGTGAATACAATATTCATGATTACTGCTTATGAGCTTCGATCGAACCATTGTTCTCTTACATGATTTTGTAATGAGTTGAGAACGTATGATTTATTCAAAAGTTTCCTAGACGTAAGAATTCCAAAAGTTCTACATTTCGTTTACGTTTTATAAAAAAGCGAATATTACTTTTACATCACCAGAAGGATGAGCTGAACCGTCCATAAAAAAAAGAAAATCGTCGAAAGAACAGAAGTCGTGGACGTTTTTGGATTAAATCATTTGGTCTTTGCCTCACTTTTAACAGGTAATTCCATACTTTTTTATTTAAAAAGAACCTTCATTTTGTGAGATAATAGCATCCTTTCCGTTAGGTCAACCGATCCCCTGAACAAATAAGTCCAAAGTCGTAAATGAAATTGGAAATTTTATGCAGTATTACTTTAACAAGCTAAAGTTTAACATAGATTGTGCTTAAGCTACTTGACATAAAGTGTTAATGTATGATGATTTCAACCATTATGAAACCGTTAGATTTTCTTATTTCATATTGAGACTGTTGGACGTATTAGGATGTCAATTTCTTATTCACCATCAAAATCAATTTAAAAAAAAGATGTAAAATCATTTGTGCTGAACACAAAAATAAGGTGTATCGCTGAAAGTGACAGTTTCATAATTTTGAGTCAAAATATTAATGTCAAATCTTTTTGACATCCATAGGCCTTATCAAAAATTTTCAAAGCGAAAAAAATGTCGATAATGAATACTACCACGCTTCAAAATATCAAATCAATCAGCTCGAGATTCGGGTCCAAACGAAATGGCTACACGGTCTTATATATGCGTCCATCAGAATACGTTTGCTTTCAAAACCCAGTAACTTCAAATATTCAAATTAGCTAACCTAAATTATCAATATGGTATTAGCGTATTCCCATGCCCATAACTTCCTAGTAATTAATTCAGATTTACGTAATGTGTTTTCTATTTCAGCGGAAAATCATGATCATGATTTACATACACAGCAGAGCACTTATATATTTAAAATGACACCTGATAAAACTTCTCGATATCCAATCCACGAACAATATTATCTTCATACTCAATACTTTTCATCTCATCAAGTCATTTCATGATAAGTCCAGCCCAGCAACATGTTCTCTTTTATTTTCCAAAACTGTCTCCGCAAAACATACATGGAAAGAGTGGTTACTTATGTTACATAACCAAAAGCATTGCAATTGATTGGAAATGATAAAAACATGTCCCGAGAATGTTCCAAACTTTACCGATATTATAAAAAGACGAATCATTTATAGCCTTCCATTATTGGAACTTTTGTAGTTTGTTCAAGCTAAACCCAAAATAGTGACAGGAAAAATGAAGGTTGCTCTTTTAATTGTGCTCCAGGTTGCTCTATGCTTGGCAAGTAAGTGTTTGGAAGTTAAGAAAGTCAAAACTTTCATAACATTTTTTTTTGAAAATTTCAATAATTTCTTTGCAAAATTTTAGCCCGGCCAAACTACATCACTGATGAAGAGTTCGCCGCAATTAAAGGAAGATCAATTCCAATTCATAATGGCACGCAGTTGCCATTGCCCAAGTTTGGAGAAGGCGTAAGTAATCATAAAAATGTGATGATCCTTATTAGATTAGTTCAAGAATAGATTAAATAGCATAATTTTACATTTCTACAGACAATTACTCACCCAGGACGCCCTGGTTTTGGGCCAAGGCTATGGACAAACGCACAAGTTCCATACACTCTTGATCCCACCTTTGATGAGAATCAAAGAGTCCAAGTTGCATTAGCCATTCAAGCTTACCATGACAACACCTGCATTCGTTTCATTCCAAAAGAAAATCATCACGGCTCATGGGTCGACATTCTCCACGATCCAAATACATGTGGCGTTGCTCATGTTTGCATGAACACCGGTAAGATATGAAGCCGTTGAAGTGTTTGAGAATATATTTGGAATCCTAAAGCGGTATCATTGCTTTTATAGGTGCCCAATTTGCAAAGTTTGGTGGAAGCTGTGTCAATGCCGGAACCATGGTCCACGAACTGGGGCACACCCTTTGCATGGGTCACGAACAAACTCGTCGTGATAGGGACGCCTGGATCTTCCTTCAACACTAATATCTGTGAACCTCATGGTCTTGATGGCCCAGATTTTAACGGCGGTCTTCACAAGCTCTACGACTACGTCAGCATTGAACACTACGAAGGCGAATGTTACAACGGATGTTTCGTACCCAAAGAGCAAGGCGTCACAAAATGCGGTTCTGGAGGTCCTCTTGGAGTTCTCGATGTGGAAATTCTGAATGAAATGTATGGTTGCAACTCTGGGTGCCAAGGATACCGTTACGTAAACAGCAAAAACCAACTCAACAACCCCGTCGTCGCTGGAACCGAACCGAATGGAGACCAACTTTACAGTTGCAGGGCTTATCATGGAGGTGATATCATTCCAGGAAAATACCATCCAGGAAGGAGGGAATGTCATGTTTCACGTGGAGGTGGGGAGCATAGCAAGACTGGCGATCATATTGAAGTTCTCACAAATCCGAATGGTGCCAATTTCCAATGGCAGAGGAATACTGGATCTCTCCCCGGCAATGCTGTGAAGGGAGGCAGGTCCAATGAGCGTGAAGCCTTGTACGTTATCAGATGTGAGTTAAGCGTAAATGGTCAAAGCTTTTGGCATCCAGGAAAATATCAACCTTCCGCCGGCCCTTACACCAGTTACGGTGGACAAGAGCTTCGATGTGGAAACTTTGATTATCTTGTTTGCGCTTAATCGAACTTGATTTATTACGGAGTTATCTCGATTTAAATGATATCAAGCTTTACTTAATTATTGCCAATTTTCATAATAAAAAAATCTCTTGATCCAAAAAAAATCCATCAATCAAACTTAAATGTTACGTTTTTTATTCATCAATCATAATCAGAATTATAAATTGACATCAAGGTGACTTCACCCAAAAATACTGTCGTTATCTACGGAAAATACCTACTCCACTTAACTCTTCTGCTCTGACTGCACGCAATATCATTTTTTCCATCATTTCAGTCACATTTCTATTTTAGAATTGATGTGTGTGTAAGTTTTTGGAGAGAGAAAAAAATGACAATGTCTCCACCGAAGAGCAAAGTTCATTTGTCTGTCTCTCCCCATCCCCTTCATCTCTTTCGAGTCTTGAGAAACTTCGTGTGTATTGTATGTAGTCATGCTTGTATTACAAATATGGGCCACATTTATTACATGCTTCTTTACAGAAGGGTCAAAGTCAAGATAGAGATGAAGGGGATGGGGTAATGTCTCCACCGAAGAGCAAAGTTCATTTGTCTGTCTCTCCCCATCCCCTTCATCTCTTTCGAGTCTCGAGAAACTTCGTGTGTATTGTATGTAGTCATGCTTGTATTACAAATATGGGCCACATTTATTACACGCTTCTTTACAGAAGGGTCAAAGTCAAGATAGAGTCAAATAGTCACTTTTTCTTTTTTCCTGCTCAATTCAGTTCCTCTCCTCTTTTCTTCACCATTTTTACGACCTCCTTCTACATCAAAACATATGTTTCATGTCGAAATCCACTCTAAGTAAGTCTCTCTGTGTTCCTTTGTCACGTTATCCATCCGAATAGCATTCTATAACATAACTGGCTTCTCTTCAACTTCACTTTCAACCATTTTCTTTCCTATCTTGTACCTCATTTATTTCCGTCTCCTCCCTTGTGAGTAAAGCACATTTATCCACTCTGACACGAAAAGAAAAGGAGACAAAACCTCATCATTTCCCTGTCAGAAAAAGACTTGAGTAGTGAAGCCACATAAGTAGAACTAAACTTAGCTTTGAAGAGGCATTGAAAGAAAAACTGCATTTTTCCTCTTCCACGATCAATTACCATTACTCTTCTTTCTTTCTTTCTTTACCGAAGACGAAATGAAATGGAGCTTTTTAGTCATGTCTTCTCTATCCATCCACGCGGCACATTTTTCATTCTGACTCATCATCATCATCACAATCATAGTCAATATTATTACCACGTCTTAAACCTTTTATTTTTAGGAACATTTTAAACTCTTCCCGTTTCGGGAAAAATGTAGGTAAATTTTTCATTTTATTTAATTAGCATTACATTTTCCTTGTGAAGTAATAATGTCTAAAGGTGTAAGGTAAAAAGGATGTTACATTTTATATTCTTTTGTCACGCTGCACCATTCCAATTCGCTTCAGTCAGGACAAAGTAAAACTGTCATTTTTTGAACCGTATTGTATGAATTGCTGTAGTCGTAAATAAAACTGTCCCATTCTCAAGTATGAATCTCCTCATTTCACGCGGTTTGTTAGCTCATGACCTATTCTTTAAAAAAGCCACCAAAGCTTTTCCATCGCTTTTTTGGGTTTGGGTTTAGTGTGTAATAAACCTTTTCTGCTTTATTTGATTCATTTTTATAGCTTAACAGCAAGGAATACAAATGGGATGCGTTATTCTATTCAGTAAAAAAATTACATCATTTACGACTTTACCATTTACCATCATCCACCACCAACAAGATCAACACACAAACACGAACGAGCGAATGAGGAAAGCACTTTTTCGGTTAGATAGAGCAAAGAAGTCGTCATCATTATTATAATAAATGTGATGAGGTCATGGCAATTCACATGTATAGCGATAATGATGCTGATGCTGACAATGAGACAAGGAAACCCCTCTCTTTTGACAAAACACATTCGCTAGACATGACACTAAGTACGGAGAGACTATTCATAATGAAAAATTATAGCAATGCTTTTAAATGTTGACTCATAACAATGGGAAAAATCATCATCTTCAATGTCCCTTATGCATGCATACAGATAAAAGGAGGTTTGTGGAGTTTGCACCAAAGTACACTACGCCATTCGTATTTTGACCAAAAGAGAAAATGATCAAGAATTCAGTTACAACGTAGAAAATACTTTTTCTAAAGCGGAAATAAAATTGGATTCGTCAATTATACCTGAATTAGGAAATTCCTTGACCAGGTGCTTGAAGGTTTGGATAAACAAATTTTTATCATATTATCATATTTTAACAATTAAGTTTACGCATTTTGTAAATTAACAAGAAAATGTATAATAAAATCCGCAGTTTTTTCTCACTTGCTTACATTTTTTTAGTTTTACTTACTTTGGCTGAGTAAGCAAAAATGGCAATTTTATTTCTGTATTTGTATGTTATTGCCGCCATTGTATGCCAATTTGCAATTAGGTTTTACTTTTTTATTTTCACGTTGTACCAAGCTAATACATAAGAATAATACGTACACAATTTTGGTTCAGTTTTACTTGCTCAACTTTCCGCCTGGTGAAATTCGAAGAGAGTTTATGTTCCCCAAATAAAAACATTGGATATGGCACACGGGGTGTGAAAAATGTAGACTCATCAAATGACAACTGCAGATGGTTTTCTGTTTTGAATACACTATACATTGGAGCAGGGTAGAATTTGTGTAATGCATTGTTCACAAGTGACACTGAATTATGAGGGAACCCCGTCGAGGCTTTCATTGTTCACGAGTCTTCATCCATTTTACAACATTCATCCCATGAAGTAGTACATTATATATACCCTGGATAAAAAATTGCCCTTATTTTACAGTAGCTGGATCAAAGGTAGATAGGGAGACTTTATACTTTCATTACCGCGTACATCCGTTTCTTTGTCCTGGTCTGTTACTCTCAGGAAAAATGAAAAGCGAGTGTAAAATATCAATCCCTGTGTGAGTACATGAATGATAAACTGCATCATCATTATCATCGTCATCATCAATAGCAACAGCAGCAGCACACAAGTTACGAGTTACAATATGAATGGGCTCAAGTGAGGTCCTTCAAATGATTATGCTACGTACGTACATATGCACATATAAGGAGAGAACTTGATTTTCAAGTGCAGTTTCACTGAATCAAAAAATCTCTGGAGAATGGAAAAGGAACAAACATGCAAGCTAATCTAATAATATTTTAATTTAATCCGAGAACGTTCGTGTACTTTTTTGTGGTCTACAGCTTAAAAAATCTGTTTGTCCAAGAAATCAAAAAATCAGCCGACTTGAATTGAATCATGAATCGTGATCAAATAGCCTTGAAAAAGGGCTACATGTACCACCACCACTTGCAACAATACAATAGGTCCTTCTTTTGATGATGATGACGATGATGCTCAACATTAAATTGAAAAAAGCTGCTGCTTACATACTTGGCTTTGGCTTCAACAGTGATTCTTATTAGTCCTGTCCGCTGGGAAAAAAAGGAAAGGATATTGGGAAAAATAAAAACTTCAATTATCTCTGACCTCCTGGGGCTCCTGTGGATGTGCTTCGTTTTTATCATCATCATCTCTCTCTCTTCTGTTGAGAAGGATTAAAGCATGTGCCGACGTCGTCGACGTCATGTCATGTCACTTTTTTATGGAGATATGGAGNGGCTACATGTACCACCACCACTTGCAACAATACAATAGGTCCTTCTTTTGATGATGATGACGATGATGCTCAACATTAAATTGAAAAAAGCTGCTGCTTACATACTTGGCTTTGGCTTCAACAGTGATTCTTATTAGTCCTGTCCGCTGGGAAAAAAAGGAAAGGATATTGGGAAAAATAAAAACTTCAATTATCTCTGACCTCCTGGGGCTCCTGTGGATGTGCTTCGTTTTTATCATCATCATCTCTCCTCTCTTCTGTTGAGAAGGATAAAGCATGTGCCGACGTCGTCGACGTCATGTCATGTCACTTTTTTATGGAGATATGGAGAGGGTGGAAAAAACTAAAGTGGGGAAATTCTTCGCTCATCTTAAGTCTTCTCCTCTTCAGATGAAGCAAAAAGCAAACCACTTATCATAACTATCATCTTAATTTTCCATCTTTTCTCTCCGTTAATTTATGAAATACTTTGAACAACAACCATGTACGTATGCTTGCCCGCTTTGCATAAGGAATGAAAAGTGAGTGGACTGGAATAATACATATATCACATTAAAAAATAAAAATCTTCTTCCCCCGACCCGCCCCGGCATGCCGCTGTCCACATAGACAGCATTATGAGATTCATAAATCAACTCTGGCTGCGCTTTCAAAGGAAAAAAAAGAAGATTCATTTTGGGGAGCGAGAGAGTGNGAAGCAAAAAGCAAACCACTTATCATAACTATCATCTTAATTTTCCATCTTTTCTCTCCGTTAATTTATGAAATACTTTGAACAACAACCATGTACGTATGCTTGCCCGCTTTGCATAAGGAATGAAAAGTGAGTGGACTGGAATAATACATATATCACATTAAAAAATAAAAATCTTCTTCCCCCGACCCGCCCCGGCATGCCGCTGTCCACATAGACAGCATTATGAGATTCATAAATCAACTCTGGCTGCGCTTTCAAAGGAAAAAAAAGAAGATTCATTTTGGGGAGCGAGAGAGTGAGTACCGAACTGAGCTGAGAAGCAGTTTAAGCTAACTACAACTTGGACTCTCTGACGGTCCGAAACACCCAGCTTGAGATTATGATTGCTTGTTTGAAGCCATTATGACTTGACTCGGGTTCTACTAACTCCAATCCAGTCCAGTCCAGTCAAATGAAAGCACAAGAATTGTTATATCTTCAGAACAAAAATATGTACGAACATTAGAGTGGAAGGCTAGACAAAACATCATATATCATTTTCATATTAATGATATCAGCAAAATTTATGTGGTAAGAAAAAGAAGAATTATCGTTTCTCTGTAAAATATAATAAAATGAACGAACGGACCAAAAAAATGTTCATCAAAGTCAGCAACAGATTGTGTGACCACTTTATGGTCCATAGTTTTTATGACTGTGTGGTCTGGTAAACAATAGGTGGCTCCCATGATGCATACATTTTCGAGTTTTGAAGGGCGAAAATTTGGGCCTT
Source organism: Seira musarum (assembly GCA_027743895.1). Taxonomy (NCBI): domain Eukaryota; kingdom Metazoa; phylum Arthropoda; class Collembola; order Entomobryomorpha; family Entomobryidae; genus Seira; species Seira musarum. Next base: position 10,368 of record JAHZMX010000936.1, on the reverse strand, counting down.
TATATTTTGGGTGGACACATATGCCACTGAACTGAAGAAAAATTTAATGAAATATGGAAAGAGGTATTTTACGTGTGACGACACTTATAGTGCGTCATGTTATTAAGGCTGTTTCCCATAATAAAAAGGCGTAATTTTTCCGTGTCTAGCCGGAGGATGAGGAATGAATGAGTTCCATAGTTTTTATGACTGTGTGGTCTGGTAAACAATAGGTGGCTCCCATGATGCATACATTTTCGAGTTTTGAAGGGCGAAATTTGGGGCTTTATTTTTGGGTGGACACACATGCCACTGAAAATTTAATGAAATATGGAAGAGGTATTTTACGTGTGACGACACTTATAGTGCGTCATGTTATTAAGGCTGTTTCCCATAATAAAAAGGCGTAATTTTTCCGTGTCTAGCCTGAGGATGAGGAATGAATGAGGAGGAGTTGTGTGTGTGCGTGCATCATTTCAAATCAGAACTACGGCTACAGCTACAAGAGTAAACTTTCATTTATCAAAGCACTCTTCTCCTTCTTCGTCTTAGACATATTATGCCTCTGCGCTGTCGAAAATTTCTATGCAGATGAGCATGACAACACTGATTGATGATGATGGCGACTGAAAGGAAATGAAGATTGAAAGTGCTTGCTTCACCCTAAGTATTTGTTTATGGATTGCATTTACTTCTCAAGTGTCAAAAATATTCCTCTTGACACCATACATACAAGGTCTAAGTTTTGATTGATCACCGTTTTTCCCAGACTGACGTGACGGATTATGGCTTAGTAGAATTTTTTTTGGTTAGGCTTCAAAAGAAAGATGTCGAATTTTAAGGAATGTGGCGCATTTATTTGAGCACAAATTCTCTTCAGCAAAAAAAAAAAAAAATGTGTGGCGGATATTTAGAAATATGTGTTCCGACTTCCGACCGAGTTCATTGTTACTTTTGATGTATGAGATTTTTTTTAGACAAAAACGGGATAAAATTCATCGATTTGCGGGATGGCTAGATGACTTGCTTTTCGTAATTTCAGATTCTTTTTTTAATCTAAAACTGTAGAGAAAAAGCTATGGGATCTTTCTTTGTGGAAGTCTATCGTTCATCTTGTCCTTAAACTGTGTAGGTACTCTTATGTTGTGTTCTCTTGGGCCCAATAAAAATAGAAAAATGATTCGGGAGCCAGAAAGTACTCAAAGCAGCCGGAAAAGTGTAAATAACACTTGCTATCTTTTTTTCCACTCTACTACTTTTACTCCATCCAGTCCATCCACACACATTATGGAAGTAGTACTTGGGGCAAATTGCATAGACACTTTAGGTTTGGTAGTTTGGTACCCATATCAGGGATCCTTCTTGATAAGGTCAACTGCTTACTTGCTTATCACTTGGTTGGTAAGTATGTACCTCTATTTTCAGTCAGCGTTAATATGGCTATGTGCTTTGACATAAAAAAATTTGTGGAAGAGGAAGTAAATGATGATCTCTTGGTATCTTCCACAGTAGTAATAGGAGTTTTAGAGAAAGAGACGTCTGTAATATGTAAGGTCTAATGATGTCTTCCTTCATACATGATGATGATATCACTACTCTCATTAATCTTTGTCAGGAATATGACAGTGTATTACGATTCCTCATATTTCCTTAAAAAGAGATGGAAATCAGGAATAAAAACTTTTTTTATACCAACAACAAACTTTTCCTTCGTGTTCAAGATGTGATGTGATGTGCTGACATTTTTGTTTTAAAAACAGTTAAAGTTAAATGTGTTCGCACACACTCTTAACTTTTTTTGTAGAATGTTTTTTGCTTCTCCATACATAATTTTAATTAAAATATGCGAGCCTACAAACTGCGGGATGCTTGCAGTAAATTATTCTCGATGGCGTAATCTAATATTTTTCTTTGCCTCTCACAAGAAGTTCTCAAAAGAAGAAATCTGTTTATAGTTAACAGGCTCATAAAAGACATCTTATTTTCCGTAACATGTCATCCCACCATTATATATGGAGGTAATCCATGTCTCCACTTCATTTTTATGTTCCATTCATACCATAATACAGCGAGCTTAATGTGACAAGAAGCGGCATTTCTTACATTCCAGAGGAGAATCGCATGTTATTTTCTTTTTTCAATGCCACATATATAAAAGGAAAATGAAGAAGGAAAGCGCATCCTACCACCATTCCTCCGCACATTTTGATGGCAGTTACTGTGGCGCAGAAAGATATATTTTTTGTGTGTCCTCCTCGCCCTTTTTCCCCGTTTTCCCATTTAAAGAGGCTCATGAATCATATCGCGTATTTTATGTGTACATAACCGCTATCTATCGTAGACGATGTCATAGCAATAACATAACATCCAGTAAAATGTGCGCCTTACTACAGCACTCCGGGAGCATTTAAGTAAAAAAAAACGAGCAAACGGGCTTTTTCTTGGCTGCTGAGTTTTTGGCTGGAGTAGGAGAAGTGAAAGTAAATTCTCATCTTTTTCGACTTGGAGAGAGTGAGACAAGCGGAATAATATATAAGACTGAGGCACATTAAAGCTGAACCGGCAACAGCCGTAATAGGACATAGTGACACAAATCACGTTAATTTGACGGCAAAGGCCCATGAAAGGGAAAAATAGCATGCTCCGCTTTTATATCAATTGCTAACCATACCATGGAAGAATGCATTTAAGTTTTTAGTGCGAGAGTGAGTTGAGCGGGGGCTGGTTCCTTTTTACCCGGCTCAATCTACATTTTCTTTTTAGAGAATGAAATCATGCGATCTGTTTGGGTTACTTTTCTGCTTCTTTTTTTTGGATGACTTTGCATAGGAATCTACTTTCCTGGAAATTGCAATCCCAAGACACGTTTTATTCCCTACTGACGACTTTTAGACGAGGGAAGAGTAATATCAATGAAATACTCGGTGTATAGTAGTGATATTGCCTCATTGCCAGTGGGCTGTTTGCAAAAGGATAATAACGACTGACGATTCCATGATAGGGAGGATGTTTGGTAATAGTAGTTAAAACGAGGTGAGTAGTCTGTGAGTGGAGTGATAAGCCAAGTTTAACCGCCATTCTGCGTCCATTTTTATTGAACTCGAGGCTTTTACTTTCAAAGTAAAATAGATTGAGTTGGAGAGAGGAAAGTATGGCTGGCATCACATCACAATCACCACCACCACTACCACTACCAAAGAAATGGACCTTTTTTATGCGAACTCTTCTATAAAGTCTTATACAGTGGGCTTGGGCGTCATCATCAAAGGGATTATAATATATTCCCAGAGATATGATATGTTCTTTAACGCGATTAGGAACTTTTCATGTCTATTTTAAGTGGTGTACATTACATTAGCAAGAAAATTGATGAGATGACCAATGACAATTTTTTTTAGAAGGAATCATAAAAGTCAGGACCACGACCACGACATCCCCATTTCCATAGGTATGGATTCAGGCTAAAAAACTTTTTTGATCTTCTTACAATATTTTTTATCTCTGTAAATCTGCACCACTACAACTGCATGTGAAAGATAAGTGTAGTCTGTGGAAATTAGCAAAGATAATTTTCCACATTATGGAATTTAATGTCATCCGCATTCCCCCAAAAATTTAAATACATTTGACATTTTACAACAGGGAATCCACATTAGAAGTTGTAATGGATCCACTTCTTCCTTTTTTCTACCATCAATTCCATTTCTTTGCATAGAGATTTGAATACTGTCAGCCTTAAATTTCTTCTGTCAATTTTTCATGTTTAGCCTGTCAAGTCATTTCAGATTGAGGTTGTTTCTTTGAAAAGAAAGACAGAAGAGAAGAAAAAGTAACGATTTCGAAGCAACCAAGCAAAGCACCAAATGCTTTCAGACATTACATTACGTATAAATACAGTCGCTTTCTTGTCTGTCTGTCTTTCTTTCCTACTTTTCACTTTTTCCTCCAAAGTGAAAGTGATTTGACAAAAAAGAAAAAGAGAAACGAGCTTTTCTCCTTGTCCTCTTGACATGAGAAGAAGGGAACTCCAAAAAAAAATGTGACGTTACAGACGTCTGATGGAGGAAAGAATGGATATTTTTCAAAGGATTTCTAGTAAAAAAACCTGTGGTATCATGTGTTCGACTCGTCTGTCCGCGAGTCTAAATTAGAGTGTTGTGTGCCCCCAGCTCTTTCTTCGTGAATGTCATTGACACAAAACTACATAAGTACAAACACAGGTGAAAGAAGGAAAGGGTTTCTCAAATCACGTGGCTGAAACAATTTCACTTTCATGCAGGATCAGGATTAAGGGAACAAACTTATTTTGACGACAAGAGTTAAGAGCATGCCCACATATTACTAGAGCGATGCGATGCCATGCCACATCACGTTTCTTTTTTGGGTTCCTCTTGTAAATAGGCAGCTATGTAGGATGTAGAAACTATCTGGTGAAGAAAACAGCGACATTGAAGAAGACTAAGTGCACAATTTTTTATACTGTGGAAGTTCTTTCATGTCAAGTCAAAGATATAGATTGTTTCTCGACAAGACAAGAAAAGTAAAGGGAAGTGAAAGGAAGAAATGTATTTTAAGACGGGAAAAGACGGGCGGAGAAGACGAAGTGAAAAATGGCAGAAATAAATGACAGGACGGGAGTGTGTGTAATCTATTATGTGGTTGGTTTCCACGTTACGTTTTAACTTATTTCCCTGCAAGGCAAGTCCCGGACGTTAAGAGCGTCTCATGATAAATCTTCTCATTTATTATCGTGACATGAGGGATTTTTCATCTCCATTCAGAAGGCCTGTCGGCGTGAACATGTCTGTCCTGTCTTTCCCCTCTTAAAAAATATTTTCTATAATAATATCCCTATATTTCACTACCAGACCAGACCAGGGTACATACTTAACGTGAAAATGGAACCTGAGCTAGTAAAAAAAATACAACCGACTCCACAGTCCACACAGCAATATAAGTAGTTGTACCTACCAAACCTACTCACTCACTTTCTTAAAAAGAAAACTTGTAAGTCGACAAGGGCGAAGCTGAGCTGAACGTATATCATATGACGATTATAATGATGAATGGAAATACATGGGATGGCTCGAGAAAAGGTGAAGTTGGTGTTTTATGGCAGAAAAATGCAATCTATTCTTCTTCTCTTTCTTAATGTTCCTCGTGGCATGCCATGGTTTCATGTGCTCGATGGGTGTAATATATTATCCTGGAAAATTACTTTGCTGATACACTAGCACTGCCTTCTTCCTCCTTCCAAGTTCCTCTGCTCTGACACTTTTTTCTTCTTCTTCTCCAGAAAAGAAAAAAAACTCTCTGCTTTACTTCTACATTTTTTTTACTACTTCTCCTCATACACAACGAAGCATTAAAGAGAAAAATTATAGTTTTTCAGTGAGAAAAAAAAATAACAAAGCCATTCTTCATTCTCATTCATATTTTTTTATATAGTAGATGCATTCTTCACTCATAAAATTTATGGCATTCCGCTTCACTATTTGTTCTACGCTTCCGCTCTCTCAACTCTCTGACAATGAGTTAGAGTTCCACACACAAAAAAAAATAACTTATTTCTTGCATTGATTTCTTTCAGAAAAAAAAAATTAATTCATGGCCGCAAGTGTGAGTGAGTGCGGGGTTGACTAGAGTAGAAAAATGTCACCAATTTATTTTCATTCTGAAAATGGTAAATTATTTCTGACTCGGTAGTAGCAGCACGAACATTTTTGTTGAGTCAAAGACCCAGTCCCCAAGTCATAATTGTCGTGTTGGGGTGTCACCCGGTGTACTGCTGCTACTGCTGCTCTACTGCTACCACCACCAGTTAAATTTTATAATCACCATAAATTCTTCCATAATGATATTTTAGAAGATGTGGTAATATTGTAGCGCTTTTGATGTGATGTGGATGATATCATAAATTGGGCAATATTGTAACTCTGCGCAGATATGACTTTTTTTTCACTTTAATTTTCCTTCGTGAAGTGGGTACATATATTTAGTTCTTCGTTCATACATGAAGTCATTTTACAGAGGATTCACAAAGCCGTCATCCTCATTTCCCATCTAAGGAATAAAGTATCTCCCTTTTTCAACGATTATGGTTTTTACTACTTTCCTCTACTCCCGGAGATTGCTTTTCCCATTCTCAACAGCTAGCTCCCATCAATATAATTTTACGCTCTTAAGTACCTGTTTTAAGCCATCCTCAAAAATTTATCCACCGAGAGTCAAAGCCATCCACGCATTGAATTCATATATATACCCGCGTGCGAGGAAAAGTCGAGCCACATAACTCATAACTCATATTTCACGAGGGAGTTTAGTAATTAGCAGAGAAAACAACATTTGGAGAAAACCTCACTTGCACCAGCTATTGCCATCACCACCGCCACTATACCACCTCCACCACCACCACCATCGACGACGACAATAACCGCACAGTTCAAAAACGTTTGCGTTTCGGTTGGAGGAAATATCTGTGGGAGCAATAGGAATATATATGGTGGAGTGAAAGGAGCAGAGTATTTTTTTACAGCCCTTTTACGATCATATTAATAGGAGGATGACGATACGTAATAAAAAGCGATGGAGAGGAGAGAGAAAAGACATTAGCGTCTTCAGCGATGGCGGTGGAACACACCACACCATATACTTCTGCCTGCCAGGCAGTAGCAATAACAAAGATCGCGATCGCATCGGTCTCGGTCTCAACTTTTTTTCCCTAGTAAAAACGCGCTATAAAGTTTCATTAAAAAATGTGAATTGTGAACATTGCTACTTGTACTCTAGTAAACTTCTGTATGAAAAAAAAATCTTTCTTCTTTAGAAATAGAATATAAATAATACTCTTCCACTCTCAAGAGATCATAAACTTTCATCGACTTTTCACCTTCCTCATATTAAACTATCTTTTATGTGCCCTAAAATATATGAAAGCAATACATTTCAAGAATCCCATACAAAGTAAAGAAGTAGTGGTTGTAGTAGGGATCATGATGCCAAACTATAGAGGAACAGTCATAATCCAGAAATTGAGGATTTTCCACCGTCGTTCCACCGAAAGGGATGATGATATGATGCTTGAGGAAGAAGGGCCTGTTTTTAATGGTGCTACTAGTGGTAAAGGATAACTGAAAAGGAAGAAGATATTGGTTCTCTGGGAGACTCATAAACAATCGCGATAAAGTCCCGGTACTTTATCATCCTAAAAACTCTGGTAGCTTTCACCTTCATCAAAAATAATATCTACACACACAGACAGTATAGCATAGCGAAAAGTCGAGGCTGGTCTTGGTCTTGGTCTGGTTTGCACTTGGGGCTTCTTCTTCGTCTTTCCCATAAATACAGTCCATACAAGAGTTATGAACTAAAAAAGTGATCTTAAAGGATGGCTGTTTGGAGTATGGAGTAGCAGATTTTAGGAGAAAATGTTCATAAAGAGAGGGAAGGGGTCTTCGTAATCCATTCATTTTAATTTTTTCCTCACATTATTTCTCAGCGAGCGGAAACAAGGGGAAAATATATGAGGAATAATGTCAGCAGGAATTAGATATTAAATCATAAAAGCATGCCGTAAAAATTTATTATGGATGACCAAACCAACATATCATTTTTCCCTAGTACTACTTTACTATATTCTTTTTTGTGTCTTGTCTTTTGGAAATGATATTAATCCGCATCCAATGTTTATTTATGACTTGCAATAGCGTTGGGACACTTATTTTGATATAGACCCTATGTTCTCCTCCCAACCAAACGCAAACTGCAGAGGATCGTTAACGCTCCACTCATTAAATTTTTATTTCGTTGAGTTTAAGTGCTAAAACCAACGCCCATTTTAAGTCTTCATATAATTTTTCTTCTTTACTTATGTTTGCACATAATCCTCCTTACTCCTAGGCATTTATTAGTACTTTAACCATTAACATTAAGCAAAGAAAAGTTTTAGCCCTTTCTCTTCTTCTTCTGGGGGAAACATACAGCTTTCACTAGTTCCTTTCCTGTCAAACGCAAAAAAATATACGAGCCCATAAATTCCCAAATTACAGACATTTTAGTGGACGTATTTTATAGCCATTTTCTTAGAATGAGCATACATTCCAATGCATTCAAGCTGCTCGTCTCGTTTTATAAATAAAAGCAGTGAAAACTGGAACCAGTAAATGCGATGTATAAAGTAAAATGAATGCTGTTGATTGAATGACGGTCACTTACTCTGTTCAAGTGTTTATTGCGTTATGTTATAGTGTAGCAATGTAGTAGTAATTAAACTGCAGCTGACTGCTTTCCCATCCATTTGTGAAAACGTTTTGATGACATTTCAAAAAATTATGTGCGGACCATTCACACAGTTCTCAGATTTCCGGGGAAAGGATAACATAACTAACATCACATGCATAGCATGCCTTCGTAGATATTTATATTAGATACTATAATATAACTTAAGCCAAATCCATGTCAGTCTGGAAAAAATATTGCTTTGGAAGATCCCTTTTCGGTTGTTCAAAATGTCAGCAATAAATTCACATTTGTCCAAGAGAGACACCCAATTTAGTCACTTCTGTCTTTCAGTTTGTTTTGAACGCTTTATTGCCTTTTTAGCATGCTAACTTTACCCAGAAGGAAGGAAAAGAGGAAAAAAAAGAGAGAAAAAGCAGTGCAGTGCACCACTACCACTCCAGTGATTTATGTTTTCCTTCTTTGCGTTTAAGCTATGGCTGTAAGGAAAATGCAAACCGATCCAAAATGCCAGCGACCAGACAATTTTGTGACAAAGTATTAAAGAGAGAAAAGAAAAAGTGGCTGTGCTGTAGATGTAAGAGAAGTCGCGTCATTTACCTTTCAGCGTGAGTAAATCATAAATCATCGAAAATAAATGAACTTTCTGACTTTTTCACCATGTGTTTTTCTTTTTGCAAAAAAAAGATTCGCAATAAAATTATGCCGAATAATATTCGTATGTTTCTCTCGTCTCATGTCTTTCAGAAACTGTTTGTTGCCGTTCGTGTCGTGTGAATTGCTAGGGCGACAGTAAGTAGACAAGGATTCTGGACAGTCCAGGATTTTGTTTGTAATAAATACGTCGACAGTTCCGCCATTCACATTGGAGTTTTAGAATATTTATCTGTCCATTTCCGTTTTTCTGGTGCCACCACAAATGTAAGCATTACAAGAGTTTAACATTAATGCTTTCATAAATTTTCGGGAAAGGAAGTTGATGATCCTAGTTCTGGGGTAGAGTAAGTAAAGTACGTCTCACTCATTCAAAGGATATTGGAAGAAAATTAAAGCCGAAATGAACTTTTCGGGTATTTCTCTAAAAACCCACATAATTTACTTATGAACGAAGTGAAGTGAGGTAAGACAGAACTAATGTCCTCTTTTTGGTTTGCGTTTTCATCAGATACCACATCCGCCCCAATCCTAGAAACCTTAGTGGAAGCATTTGATGATGATAGGGTAAAAATAATGGCTCCATTTCGTACACAACCTAATCCATACTTTGGCTTGGCAAACAAAATTCAGCAGAAGTTTATATCAGTAATTTTGGGACTTAATAGTGGAAATAAAAGGAGAAAAAAAATTATTAGAACTGGAGCTATCAATGTATATATAACGGGTAAGGACAATAACATTATGTTTTATAAATGGCCGATCATAAATTCCGATAGGATGTGTACTAGTCGAGTAATGGGCGTTTGTTCTTTATTGTCGTAATATTTCTTTCCAGAAGAATCATAAGATCATAAGTCTTTCACCTGGACTTGAATGGGCTTGCTTCGGAGGAATAAAATGAGGGCATGATAAGATGAAGATGATAGAACGGAAAATAAATAGTGCGCCGTGGAAACTCCAAAGATTTATCGTTTCTCTTAGTCCATATTTCCCTTAATCTTTCAGGATTAAGAGGAGAAAACTGTTTTTATGTCGATCTGTGGAGTCTCTGAATTAAATTCCTTTAAAAACAGTAAAAACGCATTAGACGAACGAGGCAAACAAAAATGTTTCCTCTAAAATAATATTTTTCTTTGAACATATTCAATTTTTTAAAATTAAGTTATTTAGAAGCTCTATCATGATCCATAGGTATTTATGAGGAAAATTTCGAATAAGATTCTTTAAAGTAGAGCTCAGCTTGCTAGAGTTCATACAGTCATGTCACTTTTCTAAAAAATTATTAGACGAGACGGAGCAAGAATCCAATTTTCATGATTAGTTTTATCGTCACTCTCTCAAAACACATTTCACACTGATCAGGACAGAGGAAAAACGTAAAGGATAAAAAAATATAAGTTGGGATGGATTGGATGATATAATCTCAAAAAGTTTCTCCAAAGACGTGCTCTACGGATCTAAATATGAAAATGAAGATGATTGGATGTGACTATG
>JAHZMX010000935.1:0-34593 GCA_027743895.1 Seira musarum | reverse complement strand
CAGCAAAGAAATCAGCTGATTGCGACCCTCGTATGCGTCCATTCTCAAATAAAGTACAATAGGTGATCCAAGAAGTTTTGAACACTTTGAAGTAAATTATTAAACCTCTAGCTCCCGTTTGTGAATCCATTTCTTTTGCCTAACGTGATCTCCATGCAATGTACTACAAGTCATGCATTTTTCCTTTGTGATTTCATTGCGTCGTGTTTCATTTGAGGGCTGACTTTAAACCCTTCCTCCTCGAAGACTTTCCAAAAGCCTAAAAAAAGTGGTTGGGCCTCAGTAAAAAATACAGTGTAACCTCTCTATAATTGCACCCCAGCGGGAATTTTAAATGAGCAATTATAAGGAGTTTAATTTGTTGGGAGAGCCTCTTTATAATTGCTTTTTGTCAATTATATCAAGGTTTTTCATAATCACCTTAAAATTTTCAAATTTACAGAAATCCATGAGTACAATCTGACACAATGGACTTGAAATAAAAAAGCTGATGTTACTTTGCACGTGAAACAATTAATATAGTTTCCCTTTGGCGCGCAAATAAAATCACAAGTAATGCTTGGTAAAATCTTTAAGACGAAGGAATATTTTTAAATGATCAAAAAAGTTTGTTTGATACTCATTTTACCACTAGAAATTGTTCTAACATCTAAATCCTCTAAGAGAGAAAGATGCATGCGTTTTGCTTTAACAATTTTGGATTCATTTGAAGGAAGTTCTGATGTTGACTGACACTATGTGTAATTTAAAAATCCACTATGTATATTATATACGAAAGTTCACAATTTCGGTTTGACTTATGTATGTAGTTCTTGCATCAATCACACACTGCATTTTTGTCGCCAAAAAATGTTTGGTTGGTAAACTAGTGATGTTGTTGTATCAAAAATCATATGGAGCAATTATAAAGAGGTTCATTTTAAATGGAGGGGGAATGAATTTGGTAGCAATTATAAGGAGGGAGCAATTATATGGGGTGCTACTATATAGATGGTCAATTTGCATTGAAAACCGAAGGGCGGGACTTTTGCCTGCAACAATAGAGAGGCTGCAACTATATAGAGGTCAATTATACAGAGGTTACACTGTACGCTGTTTCAGGCAATCAAAGCCCCGAATGTCCATTGGCGACACATCTGGGAACTTTTCAGGGACGTCTTCTTCATATCTGATAGTTGTTTCAAGGAAACCTTCAAGTTCCAAGCAACTGGCGCCTGGAAGTCGACTTTTGAAGTTGTCTCTTTCGCTGTTAGTGACATGGAGAGCACGTTTTTCCTGGAATTTTTCAGGGACGAGTTCCCAAGCAGTTTGTTAAGAGACTTAAGATTGTTTTGCCGTGGTTCGTTTGGATGACGAGGTTTCTTTTGAAGTCATAGGGCCAATTTTCTTTATCACTGCTTAAGTTGTACTCCAAAGGGGTACCATTTTTGTGGTTCTAGCTGACCCTACAGCTTTTGCATTTCCCTTTTTTCAGGCTAGATTAGTTATATCATGTGTAGTGCTCCAGCCAACGTCATGACCGAGGTCAACAAGTCATTTTTGATGCTCAAAGGGACTCCCAATTCCATGGAAAGGATTTCAACAGGGGCTTTACACTCAGTGGTTGTTATCTTCGCCAAATCGAGACTTATGAGCCGGAGAAAAAGCTATGTTATAGAGAATTAGATGCTCTATTACGTATGCCAAAAATTAAATTAGTTAATGCAAGATTGAATGAGAAAAAAATTGATAAAATTGTTCAAAACTTGTTGGATCACCTATTGTAGAAAGATATGAGGGGAAGTTGCTTCATGAAATATTAGCGTGGCTTTCAATACATAAGTACATGTTCAGTATATTTATATTTTATGCAGTTTTCTCCACCAATATTTTTTTAAAAATTCCCACCGGAAATGGCTAGAATCTACGTTTGAGTAAGTAAATCTCCGTGCGCTACTAAAATACCCAGACATTTTATGAAGTTGGCGAAATAATTAATTTACCCCTATTTAAAAGCGTACATTGCTAACTGTAAAACTGGATTCTAACTACACCAGGTATTTGTGCCACAATATTTAACATCATACATCCTACGTTATTATCGAGAGGAGCTTTATAGTTTTCACCTACAACTGTTTCGAATTAAGACAAATGGTGATGACTACTTATTTGTATCAAAAAACAAATCAGCAACATTTTTATCATCATCATTAATCTTGTAATTAAGAACACAAAAAGAGATTAAGGGACGAGGCTAAAAGATGTATTAAATTGATAATCAATTCAGAGGAGTATTGGTTTAATTTCGTTGTTTCAAGATCAGTAATGTGCGATTGATAATAGCCAATTGCATATAATCGAGCATCTATACTTTAAAATGAGTTTTTATTAATACATAAATGAGCTATTTTGTAAAAGCCTTTTAAAAGCCAAGTACTGCTATGAAAAAGTTTCGTTTAACCTCTTTTGAATGCGATCGTCTGCACTGACATTATAATCCATGTAAATACTTCACCAAAAACCAGCTTTGTTATAATAATACACTTTAAATAAAGATTCTCTGAAATAATGCAACACATCACAAGCTTTTCAAATACATAGTCATAGTGTTTTTTCAGCAACTAAATTCAATGAGAAGTCCAATTCCGAGGTCAATTCAATAAATGATGAAGATGAAACAAGTATTTTCAAAGTATGTAGCTGTAAAATGAGGAGAGGCTCCTAACTGCTCTCGCTTTCTCAGTTTTTTCCTTCGATTTCTACTTCGTTGATCATGTGTAAATGCCCGTTCTTTGTTGGCTGAAATATGATGGATCTGGGACACAATCTCTCCAGCGTCATCACATCATCATCATTTATCATATATTTTGGTTCGTAGTATACCGCAAAGTCATGTTGTCGGTGACATGTTGGTTAGTGTGATATCCAGTCACAATCAGGCGGCTAGTGGCTAGTGCGTTGGCTTTCATTAAATGAAGTGTTTACTCTAGTAATAATATTATGAAATGAATACATCCTAACTCGTGCAAAAATGTGTTTGGTCCGTGGCAATGAGTCAGCCGCCCAAAAAAAGAGCTTGTAATCATGTGAAATAAATGTGCACAATTACAAATTGGACTCGACTCACATCAACAAGTTTGTTATGAGTTTACGTATGCGTTATGAAGATTAAAACATACTTTCAAATACACAGGAAAAAAATGCTCGGTCATTTTTATGTGTCTAAGTAGACACGGTCACAAGATATTTTTATTCCCACAAAAAGCGTGCCCAGCAGACAAGCAGACTAAACAAAAAAATGCTTGGTCTCATGACTATGATTATGATAGAGTCATGTGAGTAGCTTTAATGATTGTTACTTCACTCTTACATAACAGATGCCCTTGAAATACTACGATAGTACTAACTGCATGGAACTTGTAAAAAAATTAAGTACAAACATTGAATCAAAACAGTAAACAGACGTGTACATAGTTTGTATATAAGGTTGCTGCATTGTGATGAATTTGAATCACTTGTGTTTCTGCTACAAACGTAAATCAATCCTATTTTACCAAAGAATATTTATATAAAACTATTACAATGCCAATTTTTAATCAAACCGGTAGTTTTAAGGGAAAGAAGGTCCTTGTAACTGGAGCTGGGCGAGATGCGTATTTTAACATAATTTAAAAAAATGTTTGGATAATTTTAAATTCTTAAATTAATTTTTAATTGCTCAATCAGGCATTGGAAGAGCAGTTTGTGTTGAATTCTACAAGCAAGGAGCTACAGTTTATGCAGTATCAAGGAATCCCGACAATTTAAAGTCACTCAAGGACGAATGTCCAGACATAAAAACAATTGCTGTTGATTTATCAGATTGGAGTAAAACGAAAGTTGTTTTGGAGTTGGAAGTGGATTATGTCGATGCTTTGATAAACAATGCAGGCTTGTGTATTCCTGGACAACTCGAGGATATTACATCTGATAGCTTTGATCAGTACGCATATATTTTTTAATTAAATTAGCTTATTTTGTTTAAATTGAACCAATTTGATTGATTTTGCAGGCAATTCAACTTGAATGTCAAGGCTGTGATCAATGTCAGTCAGGTCATTTCTAAAAAGATGATCGCAAGAGGGAAAGGTGGAGCGATCGTGAATATTTCATCAGTGGTGAGAAATTTTTCTTAAATATTTTTTAACAAAGTTTTTGGTCTTAAATGTGAACGTTTGATAACATTTTAAAAATCTAATTATTTATAAATAGGGAGGAAGAAGGGCCTATCCACCCAATACAGCTTACAGTTGCTCAAAGGCAGCACTGGAAATGCTCACGAAATGTATGGCAGCTGAGCTAGGACCACACAAAATCACCGTGAATTCCATTTCTCCTGCGGCAGTTGACACCGACATGCTCCGAAGTACAACAAGCAAAGGTTCTGAAAAGAATCCGACAGTTGATCCTGAATTAATCAAAAGGGCAATGTCGATGATTCCAACCAGAACATTTTACATGCCAATGAATGAGGTTGTCAGCATTATTGCTTTTTTGGCATCCGGTGTGACTACTCAAATCACCGGCGAAAGTATTGCAGTGGATGGTGGTGTAGTTAACTCAGCTTAAAACTGAATTAAATAAACCTAAATAAAATAAATGGAATAACATGTGCAGCTAATGTGTGCAAACTCATTCAATTGAACCTAGAAATCATAATCCATGTACGCTGAATCCATATGAAATATTTACAGAAACTACACTCATTATGCACATTATGAAACCGATTATTTTTCATTTTGTTTTTTATTTAAACCAAAAACTGCGCAATTACTTTACTATAGATTCTTTTAATGACTCCAGTCGACTAACGAAGAAGCACCTAACATTTCCCCTTACTTTTTTCGTCCGTGAGAGAAGGATGTTCATCCAAGCGAAAAATAATTGTAGCGTGGCCAGTCGATTTGACGGGGAAAAATCAAGTTAAAAGCTAAGCCACCTTTAGAAGGAAAATTATTCATGTCACCTGAAAAATTAATTGCAAATTGTATTAAGCCTTAAATTATGCATGACTTTTTAAATTGCATTTGTAATGAAAAATTGACTTACTTCTAGGGCCATAGAGCAGCAGTGACTAAATAATCCAGGTAAACCGAGCTTCCTTCCAAAGCAAAATTACTTGAACATGTACACGGCCCAACGGCAACATATATCTTCCTGAAGGATTTTGCTTGTCTCATTATCGCTTTTTGATTTTTGCCCTTTTGGTTAGCCAATTTGTGAAACATACTGAGGAAGGATGTAATGCATTTATCCAGTTTAGAAAGGGAATGTAGAGAATGATAAGTAAATGCAAACATGAACTGCAAAGAAAAATAAATCGTTGGTCGCATTTACCGCAAACCATTTAAGAAATGCATGGCAGCTGGTGGCGTATCCATGTCAAGATATAAGTAGTTTGAGCTTGAATCAAATACAGGTACATTATTCAAACTGGCAAAAAATTTATGCAAATCTTGCCATTCACTTGGTTTAAGTTTCAAGTCTCCAGAGGAAGAATTGTGCAAGCCCACATTTTCTTCTCAAAATGCGTTAAAAATTGCATAGGGTTATTAATATCACATGGCCAAATTCATTTTTAACTCTGCGTCAAATTGATTCAGGAATCAAAAAAAATCACGTTTCTCAAAATTGTCATTTTTTGAGTTCCTGATCTTGACTTGAATACGCTTACAGGATTACACAATAAGTAAGTATTAAGGTACCGAAATATCGAAAAGGAGTTGATATTCGTTGAACGCAATCCCCTTCTTTAGGTACTGGAAAGTAAAATAAGCCTCGACTATTTGCTGAGCTCCGGAAGTAAAGTAGAAGAAGAGAATCTGATTTCCAAATAAAGTTTGATTGAGACCATTCATCACAAGCTGTAGCTTTCTATATTCCATTCCAAGTTGTTCCAAAGAAATTATCTCCTTCTTCTGAAGTAATAGCGTCATTGCTTCAAAAATTCCAACAAAGTGATAGACAACAACTCCAGGAAAGCATTGGAAGAAGGACCATGCCCAACTCATTAGAAAAAAGTCTGCTGTAGTGGTAAACCATATGAGCTCTTGAAGAATCCAACTGTTTCTCAATAATTCTGAAAATGTTCGCGACCGGTCAGAATCTAGTGATCCGTGTATCACCCATGCGTAGTTTATTATATCAATTGTCCATAGTACGATATGGTGTAGAAATAAACGAAGAATTCTCGAAGATTTCTTCTGAGAAATTTCCTTCCGTCCATCCCCAACATTTCTAGCTTTATTCCATATCGTGTCTAAAACGTCACTAGAATTTTGCAGTGACGTAAATAATTCCGAAGAAAGTACAACATAGTCCATTTGAACTATCGTGATTATCGCAATTAACCATAGAAAAAGGCCGAAGATTTCGTACAAAGACTCTCGTAGTGTCAGACTGTCGTTATTTAAAACGTCCACCATATCGTTTAATAGTTGAACCACATTTACTAATACAATTAATCGGCTTAGACAATACAGAATAACGTGCCATTTCGATTTTTTAGACGTGCCTTTTCTGTTCCAATTGATTCTATTGGGGCAAAATGTGACGACTTGGTAGAATGTGAATATCTTTTGATAGAAATATGTAAAGGCCATGGTTCAAATCCGAATATGCAGATGAACATCAAAGCACTGCTCAATGCCGCCAAATGAAATAAAATGACGACACTTTGGTAAGAACATTTCTTAAAGAATACTGAATGAATGTAATTTATTAATTTCTTTACGTAAAAGCTCAACAGCGACACGCGATGTCTTTGCTTTCAGAAGTTCTGATGAATTATTTGCTGGACTATCTCATTTTTTGACATGTATGTATGGCATAAAAAAGTCAAGTTTTAAAAATTTAGTCGTTTGAGAAAAGTTCCAAAACTTTTTTTCAGTCTTCCCTTAAGTTTAAGTGCGCATTTAAGAGTTTAAAGTTGAATTAATGTTTAAGCGATTAAGTAGGAATATGGTGCAAGCAATTTTTTATGTATATTCCAAAGGTAGTAAATATTTTATGAGAAGGATGAATACATTTGAAACTTGCTGGCCATTACAATATACTTACCAGTAATTTTAGTACCACTACCACTGGACATTTATTTTTAAAAGGTTATAGGCAAGCCATTTAAGTAAATAACTACAGTCTACACGATCGCTTAGGCTAAATATATTTGATTAGCATATGTAACCCTTTCCTAGAAGTTAATGCACTGATTAAGATTGCATTGCTCTTCTCTTCGCTTCCTTATGATTTTTTAACCTCTACTCTACAGTGACATTTTTTGGTTGCGTGTATCCCTTTTTTTTGCATTTTAGGAATATGCTTACAGGCATGTCAACTAGAGAGGAATTCGCAAGGAATCAATAAGTGTCATTTTTTAATTTAAAAAATTGGAAAACTGAAAGGGATTGGAATTCATTTTTTTCAAGACTTATCCTACGGAATTACAGTTGCTGTTTCTGGAGAGACAGAGTAAAAGAGAACTTAGATGTGTCTCTGCAGAGACTTCATTCTTCGAGTCATTTTCATTTGTATGATTTCTGTAGTCATTTTCCTTTAATTGTGTGGCATACCACCACTGCTGCTCGCTGTGGGAGCAATACCCTTATACAATAAAAGCAGTTGTTGTCCATCAGGTAATGCACAGCATTGCAAGTTCGAAAGGAATCTCTGAATAGTTAAAGTAACATCGTCGTCTACCATCATTTTAAAGAGCTAGTGAGGATTCGGTTGAAAATTAGTAAATAGCCCTGATATGATATGATCAATATCTTGGAATATGATAAAAATGCAGGAAAACCAGTTTATAATGTTTCGCTTACCCGTATTGGTTAGGGATGGGACGAGCAGCAAATTTGCCAAGCCGAGCAGTCGAGCAGAAATTTCATTGATTTTAGTAAAAATGGCAGCAAAGCTAGGCCAACATTTCAAAAATCGAAATAAAAATGACAAAATTGTGAATAAAAATTAACAGAAATTCAATTACATATGTATTCCAGACACCAACTGAATTTGTTAACCAAATCTATTTATGAAAATGTGGATTTTCTTTGATGTCAATGTAGAAAAATAATTAATTTTGCTCGGTTTTTTAAGAAGGGTTGTGCTCGGTCGAGCCGAGCGCTCGAACTCGGCTCGGCTTGATACCGAGCGCTCGGCAAATTCGAGTGCTCGTCCCATCCCTAGTATTGGTAGGTATTGACAAGTTTGTAAATCATATAAGCTAATATGTCTTACGCTGACTCTATATTAAATATTTACAAGTTGTAAATTAAAACCTTACTGGCGAGACTAATGCGGAAGCCTTTTTTTGATTTTCTGTCAGCTCTCGCTGGCTGCATGCAAATCTATTCCGTCGTTTTCCCAATTTCTCTACAACAATCAAAATTATTGTGGTTGGAAATTGGATTCGTCTTTATTTACTTTAATACCAAATAACTTTGCATACCGTGTTTGTATGTATTCTGAATTCCATATAAGTATGTTTATGAACGGCTTTTTAGAAAATCTATAATTAATTTTGTCTCACGTTAAATCTAGTGCACAACAACTTGTACATGTATAAAGTCACGTAAATACGTGAATAATTTACTTTGTTTACTATTAAATATCAATCGAGGTGAGAAAATAGTCAATCAACACAACTCCGTCTCTTATGGCGTTTACAAATCGTTATACCATAATGTTTGCCAGTCTGAAAATGCATACCGATATTTTAAGAATTATTATGAAATTTACGTCATTTTAGACGGAGAGGTCACCGTAAAAACAACTGCGCCATTTAGTATTCAAAACGTGTACGTTATTTCGCCTCACTTTGGCGTAAGTAAAGTAATTTATCAAATGAAATCAATGCCATTCTCATGCTTTCCACGTGCAGGATTTATGAATCTTCAGCTTGATTTGAATGCGGAGTGTTCGTTATTTCTAATACAATGCACCCGTTACCCTAATTATAATTTAAAAAAGAGTCCGCCTCGTTATCTTAATTTACATTTTTAACAACGATCATAGACGCTAGATACTTAGCCATAGCCAGGTCCTATCTGTATTTATGAAGTTTTTTTAATGAGTTGGAGTTTTAAATGACAAAATAATTAATCTTTCTCTCTTGAAATAATATTCGAATTGTGGTGGGATAACAAATGTGTGTTTGCCGATCGTTTTTTAACACAACATAAATAGAACCAGAACCATTCCTGGGCCTTTGCTTTCAATTTTGGTAATCTATAGACGAGATATTTAATTATTTTATAATGTAGCTACAATATGGACAATTCAATTTAGGGCGTTTTAAAGTAATGTATTTCATTCTCTGTAAACTACATACATTGTAACAGAAACGGATTAATATATTAAATTATGATTGTCATTAACCTCGTGGACTTCTTTATTCGATCAAATACATTAAGATAAATACTTCAGATCAAAACACTTTCCTTCTAGCTTGACCTTAACTTTTAATTTAGCAATAAATTGTTACTAATGATAATGACGTGGTGCATACCTAAAGTTATATTGTTTCTAACTAGAGTATCGGAAAATGGTTTACTTACATTATTAATAATATTTATATGTACATTAAAATAACTCAATAACTTCTTATCTATGTGATTTTATAGGCTTGAACTAGAATGTGTTTCAGATTTAGTCAAGAATGATATGCTAGAGAATACTACTACGACTCAGGTATTATTCTACAGACAGCTCAAAAGCTCTTTAGCAGCAACATGATATCGACGACCCTGTGGACTACAAAAAGCTCGTAGAAAATTGGGGTCAACTTTTCAACAAAGTTTCCGGTATTGCCAAACAAGACTTTCAGTGGTGTAAAGGATTTTATGAGCTTCCTCTCCGCCAAAGTGAAAGTGTTTTGCTTTCGCCGTACATTGAAGATAGCTTCCTTTGAAGATTCAAATATATCTGCTGCATTTCCGTACATGAATAAGGTAGCAAAGCCAAACATGAGGATTAAATCACCGGAATAAATATTTACAAGAGCTTTTTGTAGTGGACTTGTTACAGAATACATGGTCCTATCTAACAGGCCCACACCTGCTATGATTTGCCCACTGATTGTGCACATCAGAAGTCCAAGTGACACAGTCGAAAAGAATTGGTTGACAAGTGTCATAAGGACTTGGATTTCCCGATAAAGCATTAGATACTTCATTCTTTTGTTTGCATTTCCAGTGTTTTGGTTCATTTTGAATTCGTGGGCTTCAAAAAGCCTGACTGACTCACAAACCCCTACGCAAATAACAAGCTGTGCCGCAAATGCTGCGAGACCTCCTCGAACCGCAATTACAGAAATTACTGCGTTTACTGACACAGTTAGTAGGATATCAAATATCCAATGAATTTTCAGGGAGAGAGCTTCAGCAGCCAGGAGAAGTCCTTTGTAGATTAGGGAATAGGGCGGGAGGGTTAAAGCATTGATCGGAAATTTCGGTAGTGCAACTGAACAAAGGATGTAGGCCAAAGGACACAANCAGGGAGAGAGCTTCAGCAGCCAGGAGAAGTCCTTTGTAGATTAGGGAATAGGGCGGGAGGGTTAAAGCATTGATCGGAAATTTCGGTAGTGCAACTGAACAAAAGATGTAGGCCAAAGGACACAAATTGTTCGTCATTTCTTCCATTCCTTTTATCACTCTTTTTGCGATTTTGGTTTTCCGCGTCCCATTCATCCTCAAAGGGTCTGAAAATATCACGAATTTTTGTTAGACATATTGCCTCAGTAAAAAAAAATATGAAACAAAATATTACCTTCATTCTTGAACCGTCGTTCTATCGATATCAAAGACGTCAAAATGCTCTGAACAGACGTCAATGTTTTTGTGAGTGAAGAAGGTAAAAATTGAAATTGAAAGAAATCCAATGGCCACCAAGATGACTAGGGTTATAATAAGCCTCTGCCCCTTCCATTTGTCTGAAAGCAAATTACTTGAAACATTTGCCACTTCCCCTGCAAACATTATAGTCGATACTATGCATGTCACTTTGAATGGCTTTCCGAGCAACTTCGGTTGAGAATCTGAATATTTAATTGATTTATTCTTATTAGTAAAAGTGGCATTTTCAAGTGCTCGCGTAATTTTAAAGAATTGTTGCAGTAACCCCGAAGCTACCAACATCTTGAAGTTTGCCAAAACAAATATTGAAACAAAACAAAATTATATTGCCTTGATGGTCCAATATTTCTGAAACTAATCGTTTAGCGTATGTCCACACCGATGGTCACATAAGCAATGATACTTTTCGAGCTTTATAATCACTTTCCATAAATTCCTTTTTTACCGTTTGCTTTCTCTGTTCTGGCTTGAAGCTTTTATAACCTGTCAATAGTGTAAACTCTAATTGTTTATTCCCGTTTCCTGCTTTCAGTCATCCATCAGTCATATGAATACTTGAAATCATTATTTAGTTTGTTTAGCACTAGCTTCAGCCAAAATATTATTGCACTGCTTCTTCTAAAATTCATGTTATTATATTAATACATTTCGGCCTAATGGTACTGTAGAAAGGAATTATTCGGAAACCAGTACCACCTTTAATTACGTGAAAATATTGAAACAGTGATACCAACATTTCTAACCACATAACGAAACCAAACAATTCTCAAGGTGCAGATGTTTTATAAAGGGAGTAATTTCGTGGTCTTCGTTTCACTGGATCGAAAATATTTTTCATTTTTTCTTTATTTATATCTGTGCATTTTCATTGTTATTATGTAGGATTTAAATAGATGAAATTTAAAAAGGGCGTTAAACGACAAAGTAGAGAATTTGTCCGAATATTATTAGTCACGCAAATGGTGATAGGTGATGAGTAAGGTCGTTGGGAAGGTTCTAATATGGCGTTGCTAAGTAAATTGACAACGCTTAGAAGCGTAACTATAAACTCTGAATTTAGACGATTTTAAACTTCATTAATGTTTCTCAATTGGGGTTGTCTAATGTCTTGCTGAATAGTAGTTATCCATGAGTCACAATATTGTAGTCGAGTTGGCCAAATTCTGGAATGAAGAAAGTTTGCACTAGCTATTTGACAACTTCCTGAATAATGGAAAGTTTTTAGGATGGATCCTCATGTAAAAGCTTTGTTAGTGGAACCTTACTACTGACAAAGACAAAAATGCTTACTCATAGATATATGTTGACGGGTTTATTTTCTGGAAATATATTTATATTTGATTTGGACATGAGGACAATTCAATCCACTACTACTACAACTTCTTGTCTTAATTGCAAAGTACGTAGCTTAACATAAAGGGCACTCTGCTTTATTTGTAACTGTCACATTTCGCAGTAATAACCAAACTAGGGCAGCAATTATTGTAATTGAAATTCGTTGCAAATCATGATCTTTATTGCCTTGAACCTTAATTAATAACAATTATTCTGAATTAGTGTTTGGGTGACAGTCAAAGTTTTCCTCAGAAATACTCATCAACGTGCTTCAACTTTGCAGTCTAAAAAATCCTCATTTGATGCAATTCTATAATATATTGATATTGTAAACATTTAAATGAGCTTTGAATTTATTTAATAGTGGTAAATAATGACTATTCATAATCAATGATAGTCAAAAGTATTAGAAGCTCCTTAACATAATAATTATGTCAACTACTCTATGGACTACAAAAAACTCATACAAAATTGGAGTTAAGTTTTCCACAAAGTTCCCAGTTTTTCCAAACAACACCTTGAACGGTTGGAAGGATTTGAGAAGCTTTCTCTCCTGCAATGTCAGGCTATTTGTTTTCCGCCGTACATTGAAAATAGCTTTTCTTGACGACTCGTATATATCTGCCGCATTTCCGTACATGAACAGCGTGGCCAAAGCAAACATAAGAATTAGATCACCTGAACAAACACTTAAAAAAGCTTTTTGAAGAGAGCTTAGTTCAGAGTACATTCTTCGATTTAAAAGGCCTACACCTGCAATGATTTGTGCGCTGATTGTGCACATTAGAAGTCCAAGTGATACAGGAGAAAAGAATTCGTTGACCAGTGTCATGAGCACTTGGATTTCCCGATAAAACAATAAATGTTTTCTTCTATTCCTTTCATTGTTTCTGTAGGAGTTGCCGTTTGTTGTAATCAGGCGTAACTCATATACTCTGACTGACTCACAGACCCCAACGCAGAATATGAGTTGAACGGTGAATGCCGCCATACCGCCACGAACTGAAATTACAGACACTACAGCATTTACTGACGCTGTTAGAAATACATCAATTGCCCATCGAGTTTTCATACTGAAACAACCAACGGCAAGGAGCAGTCCATTGGACACAATTGAGTAAGGCGGAAGTGTTAACGCGTTTGTAGGAAACTTTGGTAGTGCGACTGAGGTTAGAGTTAGCGCAATAGGACATAATTTATTTGTCATTGCTTCCATTCCTTTGAGAACCATTTTTGCAAGTTTTGTTTTTCTTGACTCATTCCCCAAACCTGAAAAACACGTAACCGTATGTGTTGATTCATTACAACTAAAAAATTAAGAGATATTGGAGTTACCTTGGAAACGTTTTTCAATCGCAATCAAAGACGTCAAAACGTTGGAGCAGATCTCAATATTTTTGTAAGTGAAGTAGGTAAAAATTGCTATTGAAAGATATCCAATTGCCACCAAAATGCCTAGCATAATCATTAACCTATCCCCTTTCCATTTGTCAAGGATCCAATTACTTGAAACATTTGCCAACTCCCCTGCAAACATCAAGGTCGATACAATACAAGAAACTTTAAATGGCTTACCAAGTAAATTTTGTTTAGGATTCTTGGATTCTTTATTAGTAATTGTGACTCTATCTAGGGCTTTTATAATCTTAAATAATTCTTCTAGTAACCCTGACCCCCTCAACATCTTTGAAAATTACTCTTTTAATCACTGAATCTGCAATCAGACAGTGTCTTCCGTAGTCAGGAGTTGCAGGAACAAGGACTCTTTTCCAGCAGTGACTGCGAAAATTGACCTTTTTATACTGCTAATGTCACTGCGTGTCATTTGGAAATAGGAGCAAAATGTTCCACAAGCTGTCATTAAAGACATTACGATTAAGTATTCCCACTTCCCTCTTCCTGTCGTTAAACAGTCGTAGAAACATTAGAAAGCAATCAAACTATCTGACTGATTTGCCTGACATTGATTACATTTAAACTATCATGAGGTGTTGAAACACTCATGTACCAGTTTACCTGGGATTCTTTAAAAATTCACAGAGCTATAGCGCCCGTGAGCTCAAATTTTGCTGGTTAGGAACAAGGTTAACTTATATTTTATTCAGGTGTTAATAACCACCTATAAATCTAAACATGTATTGTCAAGCAATATTAAATTGAAAATTTGTCGGTCCTTCGCTTTGAGTGAAAATATGATTGTGTGATTTTTTAATTTAGGCGAATGGAAAATTCTTGTCATGTCAATTTAATATTTTGTATATTTCTGTAGCAATTTTATATGCGCTTAACAAAAACTTTTGGTAATTATTCAAATCGATTATACTCAAATATACATATATGCCTTTTTCTCTGCGGTGAAATATTGTCAGGGAGTGTGGGAAAACACAGTAACTTTCCGAATTTTATTCGTATCAAATACAAGATTGCTTTCGTTTAAAAGTGGTAGCCCAGTGAAGATGAAATTGCTTGAAAAAAGACATTTTTTTGTTTCTTTCATCCTTAGCTGAGAAGTTCGAATCCATAAAACTATAAAAGGTGTATATGTCACGTTTTAGCGTTCATCGGCCCAACATTAGTTGCGTCTAGTACAACCGCAATATTAATGTATATGTAATAAAATCATTCATAGCTCTATCAAGACAATGTCCTAATTTAATTAATTTTAAACCCAACGTTAACTTCAATAACTGTAGACAATAATCGGTAAAACTAACATGTAAACTATTTCAACGGCTAATCGAGACTCTCAACGGAATTAGTCGAAATAAATCAATTCGACTACGCTGAAAACGATGGTGACACTCATTTGGCCGTCTGAGCCCACGTGGAATTTTAAAGTTTAAAAGGATTTTCTTAAATTCAATGTTTCATGTCACTAAATGCCCCTGCACACTGGCTACGGTCAAAAATAAACTGTGTGGCCAACGTAAAATTAACAATTTAGGCAAATTTAAGCTTCTTGTAGGTTTTTTATGGCATAACATTGTCAATTTTTTATCGTGGTGAGTTTACAATGGCAATATTCATAGCGCTTGGAAAAATCTTTTTAAACTTTAAAATTCCAGGAAGGCTCACACGGCCAAACGAGTGTCACCACCGTTTTCAGCGTAGTCGAATTGATATATTTCGACTGATTCCGTTGAGAATTTCGATTAGTCGTTGAAACAGCTTACTTGTAAGTTTAAGTGCTCATTTAAGCATTACGTTTTGCTTGCATAATTCTAAGACAAGAATTATGACTGAAATAGAATGTCCAACGCTAAGTGTAATCAGAGTGTAAATGGCTTCTTCGTTTGCAAACATTCCGTCATTCTGTTCCCTCATTCGTTTCAAGTCTTCGTCTCCATCAAATTCAGCGCCAACGACCGATTGCCAATGTTTCGTTAATCCATTTTCATGGATTGTTTTAATCCTTTTATTAAATCTACCTGCAAGAAAGAATAAACTACTTATAATCCATTAAACATTTTTAAATACTCATTAATTGAACTAATTGTGAGCATTCTTGAGTACCTATCAGAGTGGGAAATTTTTTTGAAACGGCCGTAATAACAAGACGATGGGAAAGAATATCTTGAGACCAAAGTGTCGGTCTTACTTGCACATTGTCCTTCGACCATTCTGAAAATGTTTTGACACTTGGAAGCAACAGAGATTTTAGGCCGAGACAGACATATCGACCTTCAAATGTGTTCCGTATGCACTGCATTAATTGACAAAACAACCAAGTTAAGGACATGCATTACCCATTTATGCTTATTAAAGTGTAATTAATATATTCTAACGTGCTGAATATTTTGGCTCGAATAGGGAATCCATTTGTCCTCGAGACTCATCATCACAGTCATGTTCCTCATCTGCCTGACCAAATAAGAAAGTTCTGTTTCATTCCAATAAAATCCACCAATTTTATAGTCCGTTTCAGCCAATTCCTTCATCGTTCTTGGAGGATACACGAAGGAAGGCTCGACGATTGTGGCGGTCAATCTTGATTTGAGCACAAGACCAAATATTATTGTACCCAAGAACCATATCGAAAGCAGACATTTGATTCCATCAGAATTGTCAAAGTGCTTTTTCAATAAATCAAGGTTGGATGGTTGGTCCACAAACGATTTCATGACAAGACCAGAAATAACTTCATATTTCAATTTATTTTCCAGTAATTCCAAGAATAATTGCAGAGGAAATGGAAAGCAGGAAATAAATGAGCCAAACGTCCCAGCTAAAGCTTTCAAACAGGAAGAAAACAGAGCCTGAACTTTGGCTGGGTATACTGACGACAAATGAAAAGTCATCAAAATGTATTGGAATTGAGGTAGTTACAACGTCAGAAAGACCCGAAGTTAGCGACACTCCAAAACAGATGTGAGCTTTCTCCTCAATCACTTCACGAATCAAGCCAACCCATTTTCCTGTGACGGAATCATAATTTCCCAATACGACTGTATTGGCAAAAATAACTTTTGGAGTTGCATTAATGCTTTCCATCAAGCTCATGATTTGCATGAGGGTGACGGAAAACAATGGAGTGTTTGCATAGCTAAAATTACGTAGATTAGGATTTTCTAAATATTTCTGAAAGTTGTTTGCACCCAAAACTTCTGATCCATACACGGGTAATGGAAACGCACATTCACCTTGGAAGAAGTTACTACGGTTGTAATGTAGTGATAAAGGAGGATCAAGAAGCACTTTGCCATCATCATGTTCCTCAATTTGACCGATTTTCAAAACTCTTTTGCCATCGTAATTAATTGCGTACAAATCAAAGCATTTGTGACTTTGACGATTAGTCAAAAGGAACACATGGTCCAGGAACTGTATGATTTCAGGAATTTGATGCTGTGAGATGAATGAATTTGGTACAAAGAAAAAGTGAAAGTTGTTATCATTTCTTCCTGGAAATGTGAGGACCCATTTTGCACTTATTTGTTGAAAAATCTCTATATCTTCCACGTCGTAAAATGCAACACTGCAAGGAGCAATATACTTTGGATAAAATGAGTTTATCTGAGGTTCAGTCGGAGTAAAGGTATCTCCATTTTTGAAAATCATGCAGGTCGGAATAGAACAACAAGAGTCGATTATTTTAGAATGCTTGCTTTTTCGGTCAAAATAAAACACCTTTGTACATTGAGACGTTTGAGGTACATTAGAATAGAGAGGAGTTTGCAACATTTTCAGGAAACTTTCCAACGGGAATATTTCCACGGAGCCAATTACCCGTAGATGCATAAGAAAATAGACTATTCTAAGAAAACTTTGCTGAAAGTTTGTCATTTCAACTTGGGAATTTTTCAATTGCGTTCGAAAGTGGATAGTACCGGCAAGAAACACTTATAAATGGATTGTTTCAATTGTCGTTAAACGAATAAAATAAAAAATTAAACTGAATTTACCAAAACTGGGAATGTCATTCAAGTCTGCAAAAAAATAGTCTGAACCCAGCGCATGCACAGTTATGCAGTCATATTGTTTGTCATATTTTCATTCTACCACATTCATTGTATTTTTGCAATTTAAATACTAATGGCCGCAATTCAAAGTTTCAAGATTTGTTTGCGCCGCCAAATATACACAGATAATCTATTATCCTTTAAAATTGGACATAGTCGCCAACATTCATCATCATCACACTTCTGCAATCGATTGTCGTATTTTCGTGCAGGTAATTAGGGTAGAAATCCTAAAAAACAATTTTCTAGAGGGGCAGGCGAAATACACGAGCAAGTGGGCAATAAGAACCAAACTTTTAAAACCAGTCTATCTTCCAATTTGCGTAACGATGTCGAGACAAAAGTAAAAAATTTCTGAAAAACATGAATAAGACATGCAATTGTAACAATTTTTTTCTGTATTTATTAAACGCACCAACGAACCTACTCCTGAGCGATGTAATAGCTGTATGACGAAATATCTAGCGCTTCAATGGGCACTTTTTTCTTTACGAGGATTTTTCTCTATGGCCAATATAATGTTGTTATCTTATTTATGCTTAAGCCGTTTTTGAGAAATGAACAATGAAAGGTCAAGCTCGGTATGGCTCACTGTGGTAGAAGAATTTCATTGTGCGAAAATATAATATGACTAATATAATATGTGAATAAATTCGAATTTAAATTCAAAAAGTTTTCATCGTGATACATGAAATTCTTTCATTGTAGCTGATTTTTTTAAAGGAGGAAGTCCAAAATACCATCGACTCGAAGTCGTATAAGGTTAATTAAGTATAACATGCATTCAAAACATGCAAAACCAATCATGGGATAAATAAGCATACGTCACAATAAGGACGATAAAACACAATGCTTGTTTACAATTTTACTTGCTTAGCCAGTTTTATTCATTGGAAAATTACGCGGGCAATGGATTACCAATATAAGTTCAGATGGTCCGTAACATTAGAAAAAACGGTTCCAGGCTATAAGCCGGATTTTCCATTTGCCGGTTGGCCTATTTGCCGGAGGGACACTTGGCGGGTGGGACATTTACCGGATTTGGGTTTTCACCAAACCTACTTCTGTCGGTAACTGGGTTTTCACCAAAATCAGATCGAGTTTTCACCAAAACAATTTGAGTTTTCACCACGATGGTTTTCACCAACAGAACTGGGTTTTCACCTAACCAAACCTAACCTAACCTAACCAACAATAAGATAAAACTCAATCCTGTAAACGGTAATATACATGAAACGCAAATGTTGGTGAAAACTTTTTGATATTATGGTGAAAACTCTCAAATATTTTGGTGAATACTCTCAATTATTTTGGTGAAAACTCTCAAATATTTTGGTGAAAACTCTCAGATATTTTGGTGAAAACTTATTCCCTGTCAGAGGTCTTTTTGGTGAAAACCCAAATCCGGCAATTGTCCCCCCGGCAAATTCCCATCCGGCAATTGTCACACATTCCGGCAATTGTCCCAACCGGCAAATAGAATTCCGGCATGTAGCCGGATACGGAAAAAACATTGCTCATATAAAGGTCGGTCGGTGCGAACTCAGAATGTCCATCATTAGAGTATCCTTGACATTATGACAATTTTGACAAATAGCAAATAACCCTGGCAGGATTTACTCCATATATGGGTGCGAGGTAAACATTAAGTATGTACGTCATTTGTGTAATGACAATCAATCAAATGTAGGCTATTAAACTATTCATTCAGTTTTTATTATTGCGTATGTACAATTACCAAAGTATGTGACAAAGACTTATGGTAAGTAACATTTAAAATATGTTTAATCAATAAATGCTTGCGCTTCTACATTCTCTTAATCTAGTCCCTTCAAGTTTGATACTTGGAAATGACTACAAATAATGCGAAATCGTAACAATTGTGTGGAGTAGTGGAGTAAGAATTAAAAGCTTTTTAACAATAACATTATATCAACTACTCTATCGACTACGAATAACTCGTACGTAACGGGGGTAAGGTTTTCAATGTAGTTTCCTGTTTTCCCAAAAAGGACTTTTAATGGTTTAAAGGATTTTAGGAGTTTCCTCTCCCGCAAAGTAAACCTATTTGATTTTCGCCTTACATTGAAAATGGCTTTCTCTGACGATTCAAAAATATCTGCCGCATTCCCATACATGAACAATGTGGCAAGGGAGAACATTAAAATTAGTAAGAGTTTCCTCTCCCACAAAGTAAACCTATTTGATTTTCGCCTTACATTGAAAATGGCTTTCTCTGACGATTCAAAAATATCTGCCGCATTCCCATACATGAACAATGTGGCAAGGGAGAACATTAGAATCAGGTCGCCAGAGTACATATAGATGAATGTCGTTTGAAGTGGACTTGTTTTGGAGTACATACTGCTGTCCAAGAGATTAACACC
Organism: Seira musarum; assembly: GCA_027743895.1. Lineage (NCBI taxonomy): Eukaryota > Metazoa > Arthropoda > Collembola > Entomobryomorpha > Entomobryidae > Seira > Seira musarum. The sequence continues at coordinate 14,547 of JAHZMX010000935.1, read as the reverse complement.
TGCTATGATTTGTGCGCTGATTGTAATTGCCAGAAGTCCAAGTGACACGGTAGAAAAGAATTGATTGACAAGCGCCATTAGAACCTGGATTTCGCGATAGAGCATCAAGTATTTCTTTCTTTCATGCGAGTCCTTCACACAACGGTAGCCCTCGTTCAGGTGATACTCGAACGTACTTACTGCTTCAGAAACCCCAACGCAGATAACGAGCTGCGTAGTGAAGGAAGCAAGACCCCCTCGAACGACGAGCACACAGACTATGGCATTAATTGATCCCGTCAGCAGTAGTTCAAACATCCAAGGTACACTGATTCCTACAGCGTCGATAACCATGAACAGTCCCTTATAAATATATGAGAGGGGAGGGAGGGTTAGAACGTTGATAGGAAATTTTGGTAGTGTAATTGAGCATAAGGTGTAAGCAACAGGGCATAATTTGTTTGTCATGAGTTCCATTCCACGTATTACTCTCTTCACTATTTTTACCTTCCGCACTCCCTTAGGATTTTTCCTTTCTGTAAGAATGAAAAGCAAATTAAATTTCGCAGGTACATGAGTCGAAAAACCATTAGGAATATATACCGACCTGTCTCCTGGAATCGTTTTTCGATTGTTATCAATGTCCTAACAATTGCTGAGCAAACGTCAACGTTTTTTTTAACAAAAAAAGTGAAAACTGATACTGACAGGAAGTTGAATGCCAAGAGAATGATTAGCATTATAATCAGCTTTTCACTCTTCCGTTTGTCAAGCAGAACGCTTTGCAAAACGGTTGCAATCTCCCCGAAAAATATTAGCGTTCCTTCCGCACTCCCTTAGGATTTTCCCTTTCTGTAAGAATGAAAAGCAAATTAAATTTCGCAGGTACATGAGTCGAAAAACCATTAGGAATATATACCGACCTGTCTCCTGGAATCGTTTTTCGAATGATATCAATGTCCTAACAATTGCTGAGCAAACGTCAACGTTTTTTTGAACAAAAAAAGTGAAAACTGATACTGACAGGAAGTTAAATGCCAAGAGAATGATCAGCATTATAATCAGCTTTTCACTCTTCCGTTTGTCAAGCAGAACGCTTTGCAAAACGGTTGCAATCTCCCCGAAAAATATTAGCGTCGATACTATACATGACACTTTGAAAGGCTTTCCCAGTAAATTATGTGGAATGCCTTTATTTCTGGACTCATTTGTTGTGAAGGTTGCAACCTCAAGAGCTCCTACAATTTTCGAGAATTGCTTTAGTAACCCGGATTTACCCAGCATCTTGAAATTAGAGTTAAAATGAAGGAAAATTTNGTTTAATTTGGGTGCCTTAAAAATGGGTGCGTTTAATTTGGGTGCCTTAAAAATGGGTGCGTTCAATCCGCTGCGTTCAATATAAGTGCCTAAAATCCGGTGCGTATAATCCGATTCCCGGAAAATTTATTGCTTTCCGTGCAACAAAGCTTTGGGATCAACCAAGGCTACTAGAATAATGAACGAATAGTTTATACCACCCCTGACCTCTACCCGTATTTTTATATGAGTTAATTAGCTGTGACGCACTCAAGAGAAAGCCCATTTCAATATTTGCAAAATNGATACTATACATGACACTTTGAAAGGCTTTCCCAGTAAATTATGTGGAATGCCTTTATTTCTGGACTCATTTGTTGTGAAGGTTGCAACCTCAAGAGCTCCTACAATTTTCGAGAATTGCTTTAGTAACCCGGATTTACCCAGCATCTTGAAATTAGAGTTAAAATGAAGGAAAATTTATTGCTTTCCGTGCAACAAAGCTTTGGGATCAACCAAGGTTACTAGAATAATGAACGAATAGTTTATACCACCCCTGACCTCTACCCGTATTTTTATATGAGTTAATTAGCTGTGACGCACTCAAGAGAAAGCCCATTTCAATATTTGCAAAATGTCAGTTGAATAAATATTCATAAAGTATTCAAACTTTCCACACCTTTCTCAATCCGAAGACAACAAATTGTTTCCTATGACAAAACTATCTCATAATAACCAAATTTGATCAAGTAATAATTTGGATACCCTTAGTGTATCCTTAAATCCACACGAATGTGCTTTAAACGATATCAATTTAAAGGAATTTTACATGCACCATTTTAAAATCCATTCACTGCTTGTTACCAAGGTTGTTGGGAATTGGAAATTAATTTTTCCGCTCATATATTAACAAAATTATGGCAAGCATATTTCAATATACTTGGTTTAATTTTCATTGTATTATTGAAATCCCTCATTTTAATTTTGATTGGTTAATTTCCAAAATGTAATCTATATTTCAGTAATAATTGATTAGATGGAAAGTTTTGGCAATGCATAAATATTTAATTCGCTTTCGTACATTTCCATAGCCATTTTGGTGACGCTTAACAAGAAATACTTAAATTTACATAGTCAACATCGGATCCAAGCCAATACTGCTATGAGCATATATGAAATTTTTATTTCAAATATTGACCAAAATTAAATACCAGTTTAAAGAAACATTGAACTAACATATTTAATTTCACGTATAAGCTTGTGTTTAAAAAATAATTAAATCAGTTGGTGAATTAGCGAAGTAAGTAGTAAGTAGCATTTCAAAAAAATATTTAATTAAGCACTATTTAATAAAATGTCGGAAAAATCCGTATCTTAAAATCAATATTGAACGGAGAATTGAGTTAGAAGAAAAATGCGAACTTTTCTTTGCCTTATCATTCTTAACATAGGTAATGAGTTCATTTTAAACCTAAAGGCTTCCAATTAGCTTCCGCCTTTCCTTGTCATCAATGTTGAACAACACCTTATCCCAAAATGAGCGACTCAATGTACAGTATTTAAGTGGGTCATAATTTATGTATTCAGTGAACATGATGAATGGTGACAGTAAAATCATGATGGCATAGGAAAAATCAAAACAGTTTCGAAGTGAAGCAGAGAAATCTAGAACTCATGGATTTTCTCTAATGATTTAATGGGTACAGAGTTAAGAATCCATTAGCTTTTGGACAAGTCAAGCAATCACTCAGTTTTAGTCGAAATATATAATTTTCCTAACCATTTCCTAGTAATCTGTCTTGAAATTTAATGCTGGAAATTACCGAACCAAAATTAAGTAATTTATTATTTATTATATTATAGCCAATAAAGGCCTTTCTAAGTAAACATGTTTTTAAAGGCCGAATTTAGACAGGAACCATGCTATTTTTTGAATGTCTGCCACAATTTTATGAATTGCCGCTAATAGCTCTATTAGAAACTTAATGAAAGAGAAATGCTTCTGTTTGAATTATTTTAGATTTTTTTAGCAAACTTACATACGCTCAAAAACTGCTGTAATCATTGGAAATTTATGAAAAGTGAAGAATTAGAAACGTTTGTTTAAAACAACTTTCATGCAACCGTTTTATTTTTCTTCATCTAAATTAACTAATTTCTTTAATTTAATGGCAAATCAAATTTACCGCAAACCACCACAAAAATATGTTTCAAATTTGAATTACAGGAACACAAATAATATACTTGAACTAAATTTTTAATAATGAGTTGAACCATCAAAAATGCATTGTACTTTGACGATTATTTCTAAAAAAACTACTAAGCTTCATGCTAAAAGTCGAAACAAGTACTGCTCACATAATCAGTGTGCAGAAAGCATTGAAAGACTTCACTTGATCAAGAACTGCAGATATTCCATAACAAAATGGCAGAAGCCTTGTTTAACCTTGCACTTACAATCCAAGAATTTGTTTGGGCGAATAGTCCATGTCCAAAGCATTTCATAAGATGGGACCGACAATCAAAAACGTTTTACCTAAGAAGTTCAAAAGGAAGATTATTTTTTCTCATCGTTTTTCAATTCATCTGGGGATTTCTTTCTGCCATAGCTGTATTCTACCTTCTGGTCTTTGGTCTTCAACAAGAACACATGAACACCATATCAAATTGGACCACCGTAGTTACAGTATCATTTATAAATTCTCTGGGCATATCACTTGGTTTGTACGAGATAAGATATAAACGAGACTTTCTGTATTGTTGCAACCAATCTTCATGTATATCCTATTCGGTCCAGCTGACCTGCAAGATTGACGAGCAACGGTTATTCGAAACAACTCGACAAGAAAGACGAGGCTCTCAGGAAGTGCAGAACAAAGGTTTGTTTGGTCAATCAGGTGTTTTGATTTTCCTGGTGGACTTTTTTGATATGACGCTTATAATTAATATCGTTTGTTTTTTGCCCAGGACGTTTGCCGCAACATCGACTGGATTATTTCTTGGGATATCTTGCCTTGGCACTGGAAGTAATTTACGTCACCGCACCATTCACATTTACTGCTCCAATATTCTACATGTTTATCAAATTCAAGTTTGTCATGGACCCCCTTTCACTTATGATTCGGTCAATGTTTTCGAAAACCACATGCCAATACTTGTTCCAAACTGATGTGTACCTAATTGTACTTATAATCTACTTGTACTACATACTTTTTGAAGGCGTGACTAGAATAATTGGGTTAGCTTCGATTGTCTGTTTTAAAGTTTTTTCATCTGTTTGTAATATTTTAAATGGAATTAGAAGAACACAAAATTTTCAGCATTCGATGATAATTTACAAAAGAATGTGGACATTAACACAAATTACACGGAATGGCACCTCCCAACTTGTGTTCATAGTACTTTCGCATGCTTATGCTCTGGTGATGGTATCAACAGCCGCAGTTTTTATGGGGGGATTTCGTGTACTTCCGCTTCCGTTCTTTTGTATGTTGGTGTTGACTATGTTTATGGCTATAATGGTCGTCACGGTTGGTATTTCGCTGAGTTGCGGTTACATGGATTACACATCGAAGTTAATAATGGAATGGAGGCACAGCATTTTAGAGCTACCAAAACCACTTCAGAAGGCAAGGAGATTATCACTGAAAGCGCTGCATCCACTTTACTTGTATTTTGGAACACTCCGTAGAATTGATAAGGAAGCAAAACGAGAATTTTGGGAATCCATTATTGCAAGGACAATGGATGCGTGTTTATTATTTGGCAATTCAACTAAATAAGTAAAGACAATCTATAAGTAAAGGATTTATACGTATCAGAGGAAAGACGAGAAAGCAGTTTTGCTTTTCAACCTGCCGTGGATGCAATTCAAGATACTTTTAATGGCTTTCATACTGTCATCAACACCTTTTTAAATCCTAACATTGCAACTATGCGACAAGGGCAAAATTTATTCGTAAAAACCAGGGGTGATACGGTAATAAATTAGATACCGGTATGACCGACCATAGTTCTTGGAGAAATAGCGTGGAAGTGGTTCAAGTGGTAACAATGTAAATGAATTTTAACATTTGCAAAATTTATATCCATTCACTGCTTTTTCCAAAATTATTAGAAAAGAACTTGATTAGCTAAGTAAGTAACATGAACCTGTGTTAAGAGAATCACTGGCTAAAATAAAATAATTCTCTTTACAATTAGTTATACACAAAACCCGTGCATTGGACAAGTCAACATATATAAAATGATTATGACATACCTTGCAAAAATTATTGTTATGTACTAGAATCTGGCTTTCCAAACTCTCAGAAACTGATACATCTGATGGTTCTGAAGCTATCAGATCTAACGCTATACCAGTAACCAATTAAGTTTCAAATTTATTTGTATGTATTTCTGATAATGGCTCTATTGCAAAAATAATAACATATTAGTAGTAATAAGCTGTGCCATATCATGGGCAATTTATATGATTTCTATCACTTGAAACTAGTCTGATAAAGCCTTTTGTAAATTCCATGCTTGTAATTATAAAGGGATGTCTTTCAAAATTCGTGCAACGGAAAAGCTTGTTAGATGACAACTTATACAGGGTAAGCTTTGAATTTTACCACGAACAGTCATCCAACAACCATACCGTCGATAATAAACACATCTTTTAAAATGAATGATTTACTATACACTAACGACGCAACTTATCCCAAAGTTGCCCTTTTATAATTTGAGCAGCAAAATTAAGAAATTTAAGACTTTATTGCGCACATTTTAAACTATACGAAACAATATTGAATTCAACGAAAAACAATGTTGCATAAATAGTGCGCCAATTTATTTTGGATTCAACAACTTTTATAAGTTCTTGATGTATAAATGAAGGAAAATTGTTGCAATTGTATGCGGAGATGGAGGGAAAATGCAAAAGTTATAGCTGTATTACAATTTTCTTTTACATGTAAATGAATGTATTCGATTACCTCTGGCAATTGTGAATGTCTACAAGCCAACGCAAATTATGCTTGCTTTATTCGCCAAGGAACTACTTACAACTAATTACATATATTCCATTTGTATTGATTTATAAACGGCTCTGTACTTTGTGCAATTGCTGAAATAAGAGATGTTTTCAATTTGCTACTGCCAAATCGGACTATGTCAATAGTAATAAGTAGATTTTACTTCATTATGTTATACATATTACGCTAATATTTGGGATTGAAAAAGTTTTCATTTCTAAGGCACAAGTATTTAATAGAAATAATGGACAAAATTGGATGGAACATTTCATTAGTAATTTGAAATTTGCAAGAATTACAAAAATATGAACCAACTTATGTATTTTAACTATTCTCGGTAAAATATTGAGGGCATATTGAAATAAATAATAACACTAACTTTACCAACCAGAATCAGTTTTTCGTCAATCAAAAACAGTACTGACATTCTTTTTGTATTGAACTGTTGCACATCAAAATGGCTGAAGTTTTGTTTAACATTGCACTTTCAATTCAGGAAACCGTCTGGGGAAAAAGACCATGCCCAAAACATTTTGTGGCATGGGATCAGCAATCAAAATCATTTTTCTTAAGAGATTCAAAACGAAACTTGCTTTCTCTTCTCATTTTTCAGGTCATCTGTGTGTTTGTAACTACAATAGCCGCATTATATCTTCTTATTGTTGGTCTTTGGCAAGAACACATGAACACTGTGTCGAATTGGACCACCGTAGCAACAGTATTTTTCATAAATTCTTTGGCTGTGTCACTAGGATTGTGTGAGTTAAAGTACAGAAGAGAGCTTGTTTATAGTTGCAACCAATCAGCACGCCTTTCGCGTTCGGTCCAGATGAACTGTACCCTTGACGATCAACCATTTTTCAGAACATTCGACCAAGAACAACTAGTTTTACATAGAGCACAAGTAGTGCAAAACAAAGGTAAGTATAATTTCTTGCACTAGTTTTAATTATGTCGCATTTCGCTTGTAGAATCCAAAAAAATACAGATACAGCTGTTACACAGCGATAACGACGTAGCTGAACAGAGTTACCGGCGAGAGAGCTGTTCTCAGAATACTGTTTTGATGTCTGAGAAGTTTCTTAGGCTGTCGAAGAAACCAGCTCGTTGCTCTTGAACCCACAAATTAATTTAACCGTCGGCCGCCGTTGACGGTTAACGAATTTCAAAAAATAAAAAAACAGTTATAGTCTGCATTTCAAGGGCATTCGTAAGAGCTATCACAAGCCGTACGATGAAATAAAAAAAATTAACGGCTTTTTGCCGTTGACGGTTAAAACATTTCCAAAGTTTAAAGTAACAGTCTTACTCAGTTTTTAAAGCGCTTTCGAATGAACTAGTAAAAGCCACATGTGTAATGTAAAAAAATTTCAACCGTTGACCCTGCCGTTAATACTTGACCTAAAATTCTGAAAAAGTATAGGTATCTTTCCCAGTACGCCAGAAACCTTTGTTCCAAATTTGAGGTCAATCGGTGACCTCTTTCGCAAGTTAACATCTGCATAGACAGACGCACGGACACACAGACAACCCAATCAAAATCAATACTTCGCTGATGACGTCAGCTACGTAATAGCTTAATTGTTAGAACAATATCCTCTTTCTCAATACGCTCAGGTTCGCAACACCAAGGACTAGATTACTTTTTGGGATGCCTTACACTGTCACTACAGGTAATATTGGTCACCGCCCCGTTCGCAGCAACTGCAACATTGTGCTACATGTTTTTCAAATTCAGGTTTTTCATTGATCCGATTTCTCTAGGAATTCGGTCAACTTTTTCTAGTGACACGTGCGAGTATTTGTTCCAATCGTATGCATATGTAATTGCACTCATAATTTACTTGTATTACACAATTTTTGAAGGCGCAACACGAATGATTGGTTTAGCTTCGATAGTGTCCTTAAAGACTTTGTCATGCGTTTATGTCATTCTCAATGGGATCAGGAAAACACGAAATTTTTTCCATTCAATGAAAATGTACAAAAGACTGTGGGTATTAACAATTATTACACGAAACTACACCTCACAGCTTATTTTTATAGTACTTTCACATGCTTATGCACTCGTGATGATATCAACATCCGCAGTATTTATGGGTGGATTCCGCTTACTGCCGTTTCCTTTCTTTTGCATGTTGGTTTTGATTATGCTTTTGGCTACGATGATCGTAACTATAGGCATTTCGCTGAGTTGCTCTTTCATGGATTACACATCCAATTTGATAATGGAATGGAGGCGCAGCATTTTCGAGTTATCGAAAACACTGCGGAAAAGAAGGAGAATTGAAGTAAAATCAATGCAACCACTTTGCCTGTTTTTTGGAACACTTCGCAAAATTGACAAGAACGCGAAGAGAGAATTTTGGGACTCCATTATTGGACGAACAGTGGATGCATGCTTGCTTTTTGGCAAGTCAACAAGCTGATTTCCTCGAAATTTAGTAAATAAGGGAGTGAAATCCAAGATGTATATGCTTATGCATCCTACGATTAGAACAGATATTCCAATCTATGGTAGTTTGTAGTTGCGTTATTGTGAGCATTACCAAAAAGAAGGACGCTACAATCTGACCAAGTCTAAGCTTGCGTAAGCAAGGACCATGTCATCGGTGTTGAAGTGTATGGAGTAATTTAAAAAAATAGGCTTCACAAAACTATCACAATATAATTGAAGATGTGCTTATCGATATATGTATGTTGTAGAAATTTTATCTGTGAGTTGATTTTGTTTCGTGTAATACGTTTGATTTACTTATATTAATTGGCAGAGCTAAAAATTAAATTCTGTGATTAGAAAACAAAATACCTAAATAGTTTATCCGTTGATAAATAGTTGGTGTTGTGCTACTTCATTAACCGATGAAATTTAATTTTGAGTGATTTATGCGAATGTATTTAATTTTAAGGTTAAATAATAAAATTGGAATCTTCGTTTTCTCCGTTAAGAGTCCTATTTAGAACAATTAACTATTTGACAACTCTGCATGCTTAACATCATAAACATTTCCAAGACGGTTTTCAATCTACTCAAGACAATAGTTTTGCTAATATTTTTGTTAAGCGTGAAATTTTACTAATGGTACCAGGCACTTGACTGGCCTGAAAAAACATATTTAGACAACTTTGCCACCATCAATTTCGGCCTGTTAAATGGTTAAATCAAAACATGTCGTTTTAAAACTATAAGCGATTACAATGATTTTATTTTTAAAAAACGAGATACTTCTTACTAATTACTAAAGTTATTGGTAAGACTGTGTCCCAATTGCTATATTTCGGCAGATGTTGGATATCCCTATTGCTGATCCAAAAAAAACTATTCCAGAAACATGCACTCTAGATTTATTCTTCGTGTAGACGCCTTTATTTTATTGGAACAGTCTGCATACATGGTTTGATTTAGCAGTTATCTCCCACTCGTAGTATAAGACAAAAGGAGAAAAGTTATAAAAAGCTGTAGACATATTCCATTTATTTTGCGTAAATAATGTATGTGATTTTCTTATGTAAGTGCATGGCTGTGACTATGAACTAGGGTTATAGCCCCCTGAATTTGAAAAGGCTTTCACATAATTATTTTACGTTTTTTATATGATTTAAGTTGGGAATATCGCCTCCCATTCATCCTTGTTCCTGGCGCCAGTCGCTAAAAATTTATAGATAACGAAGGAAAATTATTTTTGTCTTCAAGGTTGGGGGACTAACTTTATACATCCCATCTGTTCTGTTCTATTGGCTATTTTGTTTTAATGCTGTCTTTAAATAGCAATTCTCCTTCTAGAGTTTTCAAACACTACCATTTTTTTCCTAAGTATGTCAGATCCAATGCGTTGTTGTGAATAAACCACTATAAAAAGCTTCAATTTCTAAATTACATGGTGCAGAAACAAAACAGGAACTTGGGACGTACACTTTCTAAACGTTACTAAACAACAACGACTGAGGTCATTCATAGTTATCCAACATGTTTTGACGACTCTATCAGAAAAATTACTACACGACAAAATGAAAGTCAAAATAAGTCAATCGTACTTAATCAGTCATTGTTTAGAAGACGTTGGAGACATTCACTTGTTTTTAAAATATACGATCCAAAAATGGCTGACGCTTTGTTTAACCTTACACTTGCGATTCAGGAATTCGTTTGGGAGAAAAGTCCATGTCCAAAGCATTTTGTTGGATGGGACACGCAATCAAAAGCGTTTTACCTGAGAGGTTCCAAAAGAAGCTTGTTGGTTCTTATCATCTTTCAAATGATGTGCATGTGTGTAACTACCATAGCTGTATTCTATCTTCTTGTCATTGGTCTTCAAAAAGAACACATGAACACCGTATCAAATTGGACCGCCTCAGTAACGGTACTTTTCATGAATTCTTTGGGCCTATCTCTCGGTATTTACGAGTTTAGGAACCAAAGAGAACTTGTGTATATTTGCAACCAATCGTCATCTCTTTCTGACTTGGTCCGATTGAACTATAATCTGGACGAGCAAAGGATATTCAATATGTTTCAGCAAGACAAACAGGGTTCTCGCCAAGCTTGGGTTGTCAGGAACAAAGGTTGGTCCCTATAGTTCTGGGCTTTACTCCATTGATTGTTAGTTGTTTTTACGTGATTTTATATCCCTTTTTCTTATATCAGGTATGCCCCAACATGGACTAGACTATTTCTTGGGAAACTTTGCTTTGACACTGGAGTTGGTATTGGTTACAGCACCTTTCACATTTACTGCGGCAGTCTGTTATATGTTTGTTAAGTTTAGGTTTTTCATTGACCCCATTTCACTTGGAATTCGCTCAAAGTTTCCACATGATATATGCGAACGCTTATTCCAATCGAATGGATACGTACTTGCACTTATCATTTATTTGTATTATTCACTTTTTGAAGGAGTCACCAGAATGATCGGGTTAGGTTCCATAGTGTCCTTAAAGGTTTTTTCATCCGTGTATATTATTTTAAACGGAATCATAAGATCACAAAATTTTCTGCATTCCACGAAAATGTACAAAAGGCTGTGGGTACTAACAATCATTACACAAAGCTATACATCTCAACTTGTTTTCATAGTACTTTCGCATGCTTATGCTCTCGTGATGATATCGACAGCCGCGGTTTTCATGGGCGGATTCCGTTTACTACCTTTTCCTTTCTTTTGCATGTTGGTTTTGATTATGCTTTTGGCTACAATGGTCGTGACGGTTGGTATTTCTCTGAGTTGCTCTTACATGGACTACACAATAAAGCTGTTAATGGAATGGAGGCGCAGCATCTTGAAACTTCCAAATACACTACAGAAAAAAAGGAGAATGGAAGTGAGTGCAATGCAACCACTGTGCTTGTATTTTGGAACACTTCGCAGGGTTGACAAGGAGGCGAAGAGAGAATTCTGGAACTCCATGATAGGACGAACAGTGGATGCGTGCTTACTGTTTAGCAAATCAACAAGTTAAGCCGGCCCTAGCGGTAGAAATAAATGAGAGGGCAGTAAGCACTTGGCAAAGTTCACCGCTGGTTATTCCTTTAAATGTTTTGTCTAAATCGACGAAGAAAGGGACATCACACTTTGTTACCCTCTCAACCACTTATAAACAGAAAGACTTCATTGTCGAGAAAAATGGCGGGAGGTGTAGATCTAAAAATAAAGGCACTGTCTAATAATTAAAATTAATATTTAACAATAAAATGTTTAACTTAGAGTAAAGTAAAGTAAAATTTATTGAACACCCAGAACAGCACACATCAGTATGCCTCTGGAATTTTACTGCATGATTAACTGCTTCATTCCATTAAACAATGAAGTCAGATCGGAATTAGTGTGCTTAATTAACCATTCGGTTGCATGAATCAACTCATATCATAAAATTCACGTGAATACCTTTCGTTTCTCCAGAGGTAAGCGCCACTCACGCACCAAAAGTTTGCCATCTTGAGTATACCATTATCATTTAAAAAAATAAGAAGTTGAAATCTCCACGAATATAGCTATGTATAAAATTAATTCGAAAAACTGCAACCTAGGTTGGTTTATCCTTTGGTACCTACCGGTAGGTACCTACCGGTAGCTACCCTAAATTTCATTGGAATATAAACTACACTAAAAACTGAATACTTTTCATTTGTTATTAACGGTTAATGGTCCACAACAAAGGGAGAAAAATTTTCATGAATAAATGACAATTTATTTTAGATCGCAATAAACTGAAGTAGGTCTAAGAAGTAGGAGCTGAACCGGAAGGACATTTTTTCTTAAATTTTGGAATAAAACTTTCGTAAAAGATAGGTTCGCAAAATTGGCTGATTTTACCCTCCATTGAGACAAAAATCTTTTCCAGTGGAGCGAGTCTCTAAAGCTGTACCAATGAAAAGTCGTGCTTTAATTGTCAGTAGATCAACTTCCTCCCATCAGTTTTCTCTGTAATTGCTGTCTTTTATTAGCAACTATCGGTTTAAATTATTCCAACAACAATAATTTCCTTATCAAAACTTAAATCCCATTATTCCCATTACAATGTAGAAACCGCCATAGGAAGTTTCCATTTTTAAAATTACAAGGTACAGTAATAATTTATTATTGTACGTTGTAAATTATATGTCCTAAATTTCGATTATTTCTTGGTAATAAATAATCGGAGTTTAGGGCATAACTAACAATTGTCACAAAACTTTAATAATAATGAGTTTCTAGATCTAGATAGAACAATAACATAGAAATAATGGCGCGGTAGTCCACAAACTAATTGGTTTGTTGAAATAGTTGAAACTATTTCATTGACGCCGTAGTATGGATACTTTGCGTTGCAAATTTTTGTAACAAGCCAAGAAGTCAACACCAGTTTTGATCCTAGCATATTGTTTTACACTCATTTGGGAGCACTTACTCGTTTTCAATTTTCATGCAAATAGTTGAACAAAAATATTAAGAACTTCATGGATGCAACTAAATCGTTTTGTTTCGCAAGCTTGTTATTAGTCAGTAAAGACCTCTATTAGAACACCTTGACATTCTTGAATATTTTACTAATGTTGGTCACAATTTTATTTATTGTCGTTAGTAGCTCTATTAGAAAATAATAAAAAAACAAGCAATCTTCCTGAGCGTAATATACAAATGCTGCATATTGAATTTAAAAAAAAGTATTTTGCCTGAAGGCACATTTACAAGCTGAAGTAATCAGCAATTACGTTAGTCAGTTACTAAACTTGAACAGTCAGTTAAGTGCTATTACGAAAATATTAAACACAGTGATTTCTTTTTTCAAATGAGAAAGTCAATATAAATTAGTATTTTTGATACCTCTTCAAAGCTACCAACGTATAAAACTATCTCTAAAACCTGCAATCTAGGTTCGTTTCTCGTGCCCACCCTTCCAATTTTATAGAAAAATTCTGGAGGAATAATTACCTCCATTTTTTATTAATAGTTTGTAGTCTACCACGAAGCCACGAATTGTTGAAAAGAAATTACACATTAAAAGCTTTTTTATTCATGGGAATGAATTACCTTTGTTTAGCCACCCACGGTACCTTCGAAAGGGCCGTCGAACCGAGGAAAGTTTTTCCTTGAATCGGAAATTTAACATTAGGAAGATTCATATGATTTGCTTACGTTTTTCAAAATATTAAAATGGGAGTGCCATTCCTATTTTCCCTTCACTCGCGCCGCCGCAGTCGCCAAAAATTCGTATGCACGGAGCTCAAATTATTTGCTTTCAAGGTTAGGAAAGAACTTTATTCATCCTATCTGTTTTGGTTTTTGGAGAAGTTTTATGTAATGTCTGCCTTTAAATATGAAATGTACGGTTGGGTTCTGCAATAATAAAGCTGTTAAGCAGCGATAATGACGTAGCTGGACAGAGTTAACGGTGAGAGAGCTGTTCTCAGAGTACTGTTTTAATATCAGCGAAGTTCCATAGGCTGTCAAAGAAAATAGCTCCTTGCACTTGACGCATGAAAAGCATTACAACATGTTTGAATAAAAAGAGCTTGAAGAGATCTGTCGAATGAGATGTTACACGCCATGTTCCATAAAAACAGTTTAACCGTCCGCAGCCGTTGACGGTTAACGAATTTCAAAAAACAAAATGCAGTTATACTCAGCATTTCAAGGGCTTTCGAAAGAGCTATCACAACCCATATGTTAAAATGAAAAAAATTTAACGGCTTCCTTCCGTTAACGGTTAAAAAATTTCGAAATTTTAAAGTAACAGTCTTACTCAGTTTTTCAAGCGCTTTCGAATAAGCTCTTAAAAG
>JAHZMX010000934.1:0-25901 GCA_027743895.1 Seira musarum | reverse complement strand
CCCAGTTGAAGCCAACTTGTTCTTTACAGGAAACAACGTCAATGTAAGTATCAAATTATTTTAAAAAAATGTAACACTCTAACACTTTTTGTTTGAATTTTTTTTAAATGATATGATTTTTTTTTGTTTGCTTTCCAGAATCAAGAAGTGGTGGAAGCTTCCTCTATGATACAGCGAGCCCAGCTAGAAGTTATAACTAGAACTCCTGGACAAGACCGGATTGAACATTTTGACATCAACAGTCCATGGATATTTGTTCCTGCGACCGTGAATGAGAGTTTTCAATCATCACTTCACGACACTGACTCTGCCAGAATCTATGAGACTTTGATTGCGGCTGGACAAATGGTCTTCCCGTTGCAAGAAAACAATGATGAAAGAGGTGTTACATACAAAATTGCATTTTTGTGCCCACCTAGTGGAGGAGTTGTGTCTGGTGCGAAGATGTTTTTTGATATGACCCAGCGCCACTTGAATGTAATAAAACTATGTCTTGATGCTCCTTTCTTTTTTTTTGTAGGTGGAATGGATTGCACTAACTACTCATCCGTGGAAAGAAACCCAAGAAGTGGACAAGATTGTTTTGGATGATATTAATTTGTTTTGGGAACACCAGAATTGGAGATTTTTACTCAAGAGTGACTTGATGATCAGGAACAAAGATGAAATGAAGTCTATAGCCAATAATATCAGGATGGGAATCGGATATGTGGATTTGTTGGTGGCTGATCTTAGCGCAGGAGTGCTAGACGAAGCTTGTTCTGCCAATAACATTGTCATCATGCGCCATGAACTGAAGAAGGCTATCCTGACAGAATGTGGTCAACTAGAAGTTGCTCTTTTGACCCTCCGAGACGGTGGATCCTTGATTCTTTCCCTCGTCGATCCAACTGGAACTTCGTGCACTGTTGGAAACATTGCCATTTTGGCCGGACTATTTAAGAAGGTTGTGGTTGTTTTTCCTCGCCCATCAGTTGACTGGATCCGACCCGCAAGCCTTGTGTGCAGTGGATATGTTGGCGTGAAAGTTTTCAAGTCTACCTATCCAAATTTTTCCGCAAGCTATTTTGGTAAGTCTAATATAAATAATAATAACAATAATTCATTCACATTCAAAATGTAACACAATTCTAAATACTCGTGCTTTAATGCTTTTTTAAAAAAATATGTAACAATTTCATTTGATTATTTTTTAGATGCTATCGTTGATAACTTCCAAAGAGGAAATCGGCAAGTTTTGCTTGACTTGGCCAACGTTCCAGAAGAAATCGCCAACAACATTGCCAACATGACCACAGCCTGGGCGGAACAAGAGGATCCAAGACTTCGTGCATTTATTGCTTCATTCGGAAACAATCAAGTAGTGTTGCGAGCCCACATTCAGACAACTGCTGCACAAAGATGGGTGACATGGTGTCGTAACGCGATTGCTCACAACCCTCGACAGTGGAACGTTGCTCCGGTAAGATATTTTACTTTAAATGAAGAAACTAAAAATTAAACTAAATGTAACTCGTGTTGGAAGTGATGACTAATAATGATTTTACTGTTTCAGATTGTACCATTTGTAATGGAAGACCTGGACCATTTAGATGATCTCCGGGACCTGTGGACTGCAGAATCCTTTTTGAACTTGTTCGTTGTACGCTCAGTACTAACGAGATTATGCCAGTTTTACATTCAAACAACTTTTACTCCGGTCTTTTTGAATTCGGTTTTGAATTTGGTAATACTTTTTGTCATTAAAATTATTTTCTTCTTACATTCTTCTGACCATCACGAAACTAGAAATCTAAATCTAAAGTGCCATTTTCTTTTGTTTTTCAGGTCAATACAACCAAGTGGGACGCAATTGTGAGAGAACAGTTTCCGCGAGTCATCTCATTCTCGCGTTTCGTGTCACTTCAAGTAATTTACGACCGATATATTATCCGCAGTGTAGCACAATGGTTTCCTACCGATGGCTTTGCAGAAAGCATTGATAGTGGCGTTCCTGTCACTTGCATTAGTCACGCTCGAAACAACGTGAGGGCTTGTCTGGCTTCCCACTTCCAATTACATGTAAGACTTATTTAAATTTACTTTCCATTTCAAGTGAATTCGAAATTGACAATTTTTTGTATTGTGAATAATGAATGTAAGACTAATAATTATTAAAATGAAAATTTTGTTTTGTTTCAGATTGAACGAGATGCTTTCATAGTAGACTGTCTAAATGTGCCAATTAGTAGGAAACTAGAAATGTCCGAAACTGACTTTCACAAGTATCTGGTGCTCATGATACTGAAGCATTTGAAGGATCTGGACCGAGGAGATACGCTATTTTTATGCAAGTGTCCTCTTTTCACTAGGTTGATCCTTGCAATGATGTGCCTTGCCAATAACTGCTTTAAAGAAGTAAGATTATTTTTTTTTTTAAACTTTTCATTTTTTTCATATGCTATCTTTTATCAAACTAATCATGTAATATTGATGTAACACTTTTCTATATTTTTCATCATTTCAGATTCGTTTGATTGTTTGTGACGAGATGAGATTGGCTGGAGTTTTGTTCATCAACTTTAAAGGTTCAAGGAACGAGATAGTCCATTATATGAGGGAAAGATTTCAGCACATCTTGAATGAAATTAATCAAAACAATATCGACATGGAGCCGGTGCCGCTATCTTCCATTCTGAGGGCCTTTAACATGGAGTCATTGATGGAATACAACAACGTGGTGCTGCGTGGACAAGTCAAGTCAATTACCAACGTCCTTCTTGGAAAACTGAAACAGAACCACAAGGCAGTACCACAGTACTAGACACTTTATGATAAGACTAAATGTAACTTGTCAGTATTACATTCTACGCTTTTTAATGAATTGTGATTTTAATGCAATGCATATTTATAGAGCTATTTAATGATGTGATTAAAGTTATCATGTTCATTTATTTTAATTTGAATAATTAATGTTCTGTGTTACTTTTTGTTATTTAAAAAATTGTTTTTTTTTTATAAAATGATGAGATTGTGTAGATTACTTTGTAAAAAAGGAAGCTTTAATTAGTTGCAAAGTATATTGTGCTGTTAGAAACTGAGTTTTACAGAAATGAATTGAATAAAACTGAACTTGAAAATGTAACAATTTTTCTTACACGCATACGACTGACGGTTGATTTTATTTCATGAAATTTAAATAAAGTAACACCAATTTCAATTTTCGTTTTTCATTTTTTCACAACAATAGTAACACACATGAATGACATTGACAGCTCCAACATTCTATGGATCATTTAAAGAGAAAGTATTTGCACACACATATTGACCCATCGTCTTTTTCAATCTTGACAGTATCGCCAATTATGCTTTTTGCCTTCTCCAAATTGAAACGATAATCAAAATACACAAATGCAATTTCTTTTGAGATTGCTACACCTACTACATGGATTTCTCCAAGTACATCAAAAGCCTTGGATATTTTTTCTTTATTCTGGAAGCCCCATGGTAGGACTACTCGAGCTGCCGGAGTCTTGATATTAGAAAAATTGCAATTTTGAATATTTGTACTGATTTGAAATTAGTTTTACATGGTTTTACAGTTTATAGTTTGATGTTTTTTAGCCATACCCCCTCCCAATCAAAGGCTAGTTTCTTCCCACCGAAAAACAAAGGCAGTTTTCGAGAATATGAAAACATTTTTTTTGCAACCCTATAATGTTTATAATCAAAGGTAGTTTTATTAGAATTATGATATCAAACAATGTAACTCGCAATCATCTTCTTTTACACTTTTGAACTGACCGTTTAGTTTTGTATTTGACAACGGCTTCATCTTCAGAAATAAGTAACACTTGAGGCTGGTCAAACTTGGGTGCTTGACGTTCAATTGAGGCTAATAACGACTCTTTGGTAGTATTTCTAGGAAGACCAACCACCTTGAGACAAGGATAGTCTGAACCTGGAGACATTACTGGTTTTGAAGGCTTGATTCCTACATTAAAAAATTGAACAAAATGATTTAATCCGACCGTTTCAAAAGTCGTAGTAGCAACATTCAAAAGAAAGTACAGAGTACCAGGACAGCTAGATGGAATGGGCTGTTTATTTCCCAGTTCAAGAAACTTGATTGCGTCGTCGACTTTGGAGAACCGGATATACGCAGTCCTGTCCGCCAAAATGTGACAAACTTCAATAACGCTACCAGTGCAGGACCCCATTTCCACCAAATGCTCAATTCTAATTTGAGATGGCAAACCTTGAACAAATATCGTATATCCTACACATAAATAAGTAGAGTCAAAGTTATAAACTTTACTCGAAAAAATTGAATTAAATGTAACAGCAACTATAATTACCCCAACAGGGATTCTCGTTTTGAGGAATCCATTCAGAAACAAGCATTTCAATGTGATGTATTTTTTGCTCTTCCATGTTACACGCACTCTAGTATTAACTAGAATAATTAGGTTTACTTTAATAAAATAAATTTAAGAGCTACTCAGAATTAAAATTGCTGAATTGACTAGTCCGATTGAATTATTCAAAAGCTTCAAATCATAGAAAACTTTCTGGTTATTCTTTTTATTGAAAAGAAAAGGTGAAAAAATTATTTTTTTTACTCAAGTGGTGACGTTGGAAGCAAAGCAGCAGTATAGAGCAAAAAAAAATTTAAATGAGAATAAACGGTGGTGGAGCATGAACAACATAATATCCTCGTTCGACATATCTGTCTATTTTTTGGGGAGAAGGTCAAAAATAAAAAAATGGAGATTTTTTGTAAAGGCATAAATTTTGCATTTACTTATCTAATGTAATTTTTAATGTTCATCAGCTTTTCAGTGTTACATTTTTAATTAGTTGTTCAATCTCATCATCATCATCATTGCTTTTCATGTGTCATTATTCCTTTTGTGATGCTTCATAAATACAATGAACATCCACTAATAAATACCACTGGACAAAAAATTAATTTTTAGTAGAGAATGTAACAACGTCGCATCACTAAATGCATTCAATTTTTTCTTAGATTTTAATTTTGCTATTATTTTGTTGCCGTCTCATGTTGCCCATACTACCAGCGGCGTCACATTCGTTCCTAAAAGAAAACGTACTTCTTTTCTCTTATCATGTTCACAATGATATATGATATCATGAATGAAGGAAGGAATAGGCTTATCATGTACTAAATCATTCACGCCACTGCTATCAGTTACCTTTAAAAAAGGCGAATACCAATTACAGTAATCAAGCACTTGCAAGCATTTGATATAGTCAGTCAGTTTTTTCAGTGTTACATTCATTCAAATTCAAAAGTAGGTGGTAGTAATAGTAGTTTAACCATGAGCAGAAAAGAATATAGATATGAGCTACTCATTTTTAAGCAAGTCGCATATGTAGCTTATGAGCTACAAGACAGAATTATTCGATTGCAGTCGCATGAAAGTGGTTTACTTCCGGATGAGAAAGTTATAAGGTCAAAGACAAAGGTTTACAACAACTTTTTTGTGCACGGCTACTGTCTACGTATGTTACTCGGAAACATTACGTCAAATATACAATGTAACACACACGACCACCATGATATAAGTAATGAGATCAAATAATATAGGTTGACTTTTAACTGAACAATAAAGTCAGTTTTACTTTTAAATACAGCTTTAGATGTACACGGAATCCATTCGTGATGCCGTCGAGGAACTGTTTTACATCATACGTCCAATGGAAGATCATTTCTGTATACTAGAATCGAAATGTGAGCTCGAGAAACCACTGAGTGACTCAATTGAAATTTACATACAAAAACATGAGTGGATAATTGAAGTCAAGAGGCTAGGCAATGCTCATCTTCTCCATATTCGGCACAACGACTTGAAAGAAATTATTACACCGCTCATTCAACTGATGAGTGGATTAGAAACCATGAACATTTTGCTGAAAGAGAAAGAAAATGTAATAAATTCGGGGAACATCTTCAAGTCAATTGAGGAAATACAGAAAGAAAAAGAAGAAGGAAAGGAGAAGGAGAGTATGGAGAGTTCCAAAAGCCACAGTGCAACTACCTGTTGTTTAGAAAATGACCCAGAAGCAGCCGAGGATAAGATGTAGAAAAAGAGAGGTCGATGACAAGAACAACAAAGTGGAATTTCTAGACTTAGTGCAATTATTTTGTTACATTATTACGTTAACTAAAAAAACTTATAAATAAGGATTATATTACGGTAATCAGCAAATGATATGAGGCATGAAAAATGAAAATGACATGAGGCAAATGAAAAAATAAATATCGACACGTAAAGTCAGTTTTGTTTTCATGTTAAATATAATTACGTTATTCATTTATTTCATTCCAATTCATCATCATGGGTAAAGTTTTAGAATTTTCAAAAAAATGTAACACGGAAAATCTTTCTCCAGGTTATTATAGCATCATGTTTTCTATTGATGTAGGAGGATGTAATTAATTTTTCTTTGTAGAACTGGCACATGCTCCTGCAGGAGGTGAAGACGAAACTCCACGAATCTTCTTTTGGTCATCACAGTCAGGCTTTTTCTTACTCTTTTCGAAGGCTCCAATTTTCTGGAGACAGTCTGCTACAGCAGCTTCCTTCTCCCCAACAAGGACTCCAACCACAGCGGCGACTTCTCCACCCTTGATGGTATAACCTTTCTTGTCCAAAGTATCCTTCGCAGGTCCAGGTTTTACATGACTAGATGACTTATCATCAACATCAGTGATTTCTTGTTGATGATCATAACTTTGATGCCCCGGTGTCTTGGTCAGGTCTTTGTTCAATAAGACATCTCGCTTCCACTGATCATTGCACAAGCCAGAGTCTTCACTGGCATCCGCATAATCCTTAGTGTTACTTTCTTCGACATGCTTTTCTTGATCTCCTCCTTCTGGCAGAGTCGTGCGAAAGTTCCAAATGTAACACATTTCCTTCGTATTCAGGTAGCTGTCGAAATTCCCGTAACAGTCGATTAGCATGACAAGAGCCCTTAGCCTTTCAAAAGCGGGATGTTGCGGAGAGATGAAAGTTTTCCCATAAAAGTCGTTCGATTTTTTTATGCAAATCAGAGATTCCTCTTCGACTAGAAAAGCTTGAACAGCTTTGTTCTCAGGAAGGTTGGTCAACTTTGGAGGCTCGCATGGGAAGAAAAAGCTTTTTAGCCGAAGTCCACACTCCGTCATGTGAGCAAAAAGCTTTTCCAGATCTTGAGACATTTTTCCGTCACCAAATTTTAAATTGAATAAAAGGTCAATTCCTTCTTCTTCGATCAAAAACATTTTTTCAGACATGTTCGTTTTTCTGATGACGATGGACTTGTCACTTGGAAGAAGATTTATTTGATTCATTTTCATCCTCTCCACACGCATCAATAGACTTTTTGTAACACTTATTCCCCAATTAACCAAAACCTTCTCATATTGATCAGACGGGACAGGGTTGTGTGTCATCATGAATTATAATGTAACACTTGCTTCTTTAAGAAAATTTATCGGGGACAGAAAAAAAATAAATTTAATTGAAATGTAAGACTGAGTAAGAAAACTGATTTGGGCATGTGAAGCTTTTAGTTGATTGTAAATCGGCGATGGAATGAGTTTGAATATTATTTCCAGTACTATTCTTCTCCAGCAGCGACTTTTCTCCAACTAATAATGATAACTCTACGATATTAATCAGATGATAATGTCAGAGTTGCATATAAGTGTAGATACATATCTATGTATCAATGGCAAAGAAGTTTCGACAGGTGTAAATGCAACATGCATATGTATGTAGAAACAAGTGCATGTGTTAGCGTCTCAAGTTCCCCATCGTACAGGCGCTTTTACGTGCGTGCTCAAAAAAACGTCTGGTTTGTTTTTTTTTTTTTATATTTTCTTTGCCTGATGCAATGCAATCATCGTGTACCACAAAATCAAAACAGTGCAGATTGAAACTAATTTAATAGATAAAAGTCCCTAATTAATCATTTAATTAACACAGTGCGTGATAATTAAAATTCAGCAGTGGTCAGATAGAAAATTCTTCAGTTTTACATTTTATTTTTCTCATTCAATTCTACATCCATTGATACCATTGTATAAAATCATGGAACAGGATTATCGATATGAAGAGCTGATTTTAAAGCATGCCACATATTTGGCTACCGAGTTGATCAATAAAATCAACCATTTTGAATCCGAAGAGACTAATCTAATCCCAGGTGAAAATGTGTTACTTTCAAAAGACGACATTGATGATAAGGATAGCTTTGAGTACCAGCATGGACAACGCAATATGTTAAAAGAGCTGAAAGTAGCTTTGGCTTGTAAGTAATACATTTTTTTTTATAAATTCGTTTTAATTTAAAATTGGTTTAACATTGCATGCTAATCAAAATTGCATAATAATATGAATGAAATGTCATGCTGTCAAAAGTTTTGAAACTCTGTTTTTTTTTGTGTTTATTCAATATGTAATAGATGCGAACCCACAAGGACCACTTGAGCAAGCTGTCAATGAATTATCATCCACTACCAGTAACTTGGCCCAACATCTCGTCCCGCTCAATCCGATATGTTTGATGGAAGGGGAAGAAGAAGAAGAAAAAGAAAAAACTTATTATGTAGAGCTGTTCCTTGTGAAGGAGAAATGTTTGGTGCAACTGACAAGATTGGATGACTCCCACCTCTTCAAAATCCGTGACAATCCCTTCAAAGAATTGATCAAAAATGTGCTTCGAATGGTGAGCTGTTTCCAAACAATGAACAGGGCGCTGATGGAAAAGGAAAAGGCGATGCGTGCAGAGAGTTACTTTAAATTAATGAAAGAGGCGTTGGAAAAGGACAGAATGGAGCGACTCAAATATTTCAAGGATGATTCTGACTCATCACCATCTGATGGCGAAGAAGAACCAAAAGAAAACTGTGACCTGGGTGAAGCAAAACCTGACATCGGTATGAATTTGAAACTTGGCGACAATGAACCAGAAATACAAAATTGATGACATCAATATTATCAACCCAAGCAAACGAAAAACTCAGAGGGTATTACATATTTTTTTATGTGTGTGTGTGTCCAAATGTAACTAATTTTTTTATGTCTTTGTTTTCAAAATAATATGAATTGGTCTACCTACAATTAATTGGCAAAATGTATGACAAGCTAGAATTACTTTGTACACCACAATTTTGTGCTGTATATGATTAAACTAATTTACGTGATGAATTAGTTAAAATAAAACGAGAGCTATTAAATTAAACAATAAAAAAATAAAGTCTCAGCACCATCTTCATTTCAGAGCTATTGCCACAAACTTTTTTTTTTAAACTAAAATGAAAAATCATGAGCATCATTTTTTCTGTAAATGTAACACCAGTTGGACCAAAAAGCAATCAGTCTGAAACTGCTTAAATGAGTAGCAAGCGCAATCATTCTCAACTGTTGCCTCTCCTAATTCATATTTAATCAATGACGCCATAGACACCGGCTTTGAGTAGTTTTACATTTAATTATAGCCAGCAATTAAAACTTTACCTTAACTCAAGCAGAAATTTCTGACAATTTTCTTTCAAGCCTTTTTCCCCCCAATTTAAGTGCTTTTTACTGCCCCGCATGAACGATCAAAAGTTATTTAAGTACACAATAAATGTAATTGATTTATGGTTAAATTTATTTAATGTAACACTTTATTCATCCTAACTATTTAGCCATCAATTTGTCTACTTACAAAGTTACAATTACAACGACAAAGTCATGTGGACTTCCTTCACCACTGCATAACACTTGTAGGTATCCAACCTGTACTTTTTACACCATTTCTGAATCTGGTCATCTCCAGGAAATTTATTGGCATTAAATATAAGATATTCGTTTGCCATGCTTTTTAACTTGTTGATGCATAGAGCTTCATCAAGGGTATACGGCTTCCCTTTGTCATCACGCCATTTTTTAATGATCCTTGCCATAAACGATGATATCTGCTCCTGAATTTTTGGGACGGCTTTAAATGTCCGTTTGATCTCTAGCAAAGCCATTTAAAAAAATATGTTCTCTAGATAATGCATGCTATTATAGGTACGACTGAGAGTACTTGAAACTTAAATAGACATAAAGATTTACCTTTCCCTTCAACCATCAACTCTTCGGCTTGACGATGTAAGGCGTAAACCTGAGCTTGCTTCATTCCAAGATATTTGGCAATTTTTGGGCACCAAAAAGATCCAAACGGCATGGCTTCATGTAACACCAATTTAAAAATGCTCAGTTGTTCTTTTTCAGTTAGAGGAAACACTAATAAAATACAACAACAACAACAACAGTTTTTTTAAATTTCTTTCCTAAATTTCCTACATTTCCAAAAGTAAAAGTGTTACATCATTACCAAGCGTTCCAAAACCATACATTGGGTGATCCAATCCAGGGGTACGCTGGGCTTTCTTTTTCAAAGTAACACCAGTTGATACACCATCATTTTGAGCAGTCACAAAGTCTGCAGCCTCCATGGTTCATCCAAGTTTTAAATTCAACTCGTTCTAGATTGTGATAAATTAGAATAAACAGAAACAAATATGCATCACAATATGAACAATTTTTTTTAAATCTAATTCTGTTTCTGTTACATGATTTTATGCTCAGTCGTATTAAGAAGACTGTTTAATTATTTGATGCGAGCAACTAATTGTAAATCAGGTATAAAAAATAACACTTACAATTTTATTTTACTTTTTCGAAAATTGTTTGCAGATTGAATATGCCTGGATGCACTTAATAAGAATCTTTTTATCGTTATGTAGGTGTAGTGCCAGAATGATTGTATCAAACAATATTTTTAGTGACGGTAGAACGAATTAAAAAAAAAGTGATGTTATATACACGAGAAAGAAAAACAACAAAACAAACTGCTTCATCGCTACTCACGTGTTACTTATATATTCTTTTTTCACAGACATTTTCAACACGTGTTGTATTAAGTAAGAAGAAACTTTAATCCTCACATATTTATCCAAATATGTAATAATAATAGTCTTTAATAAGCATGATGGTGGGTGGTATATAAAAATTAAAATGTAACACTTCTTTACAATCATTTCATCTGTTTTCATCAAAAAAGAAAATAAAAAAACTCTTCCATCGTTCCATCATTTTGCTCGATCTGCACTGTGTCGCCAATTACATCGCTGGCCTTCTCCAAGTTGTAGCGAAAATCGAAATAAACATAGGCCCGATCCTTGAGTATTGCGACTCCCAAAACATGATTCCCTTCAATCACATCAAAGGCTTTGTGGAGTTTACCTTTGTCTTTGAAACCTCTTGGAAGCTCGACACGAGCAACAGGGGTCTATAAAAAAATACAAAAAGCAATTGCTTGCATACTTGAATTTTTAAAGCCCTAATCTGCTAGTTTTAATTGTGCTACATTTTAAAAAATAATAATAAAGATAATAATGGCATACCCCCTCCCATTCAAAAGTCAAAGGCCTTCCTCCAACAAATAATGATTGTTTTCGAGCAAACGATAACATTTTATCAGCAACACTACAAGAATAAAAAACAATGCATCATTTTCATGATTTACATGTACGCATCGTTTTAAAAGTAATGTAACTCGCACGAATCATAAACTAACCGCTGAGAAGCAAACTGTAACACAGCCATATTATTAGCGTTATCTTTAAAGATCTCGCGTACGCTAACGAGCTCAAAAGATGGAGCCTGTCGCTTGACTGAATCAGACAAGAAATCTTTCGATATCTTATTTGGGAGACCTTGTACCTTTAAACATGGGTAATCGGAGCTTGGTGTCATGAGTGGCCTGTACGTTTTACATCCTACACAAAAAAAATTTAAACAGTAATTTCGTCGGCAGTAAAGTCTATGACAAATGTACAACTACATAACATTATTTATAAAGATGCAATCACCGTCGTCAGATGGAATTGGTTGCCTGTTGGCGAGTTCCATAAATTTTATCGCTTCATCAACCTTTGAAAATTTTATGTGTGCTTTGTTGTCCTTGAGAAATAATCGAACTTCAACAACCGTGCCAACACACGACCCCATTTCTATTAGATTTTCCACCGTGATGGTGGGTGGCAATTCAAGGACCAAAACTGTAAATCCTAATTAAATTAGTAACAAAAGTTTGAATATACATGTAATTGAATGTAGAACAGAATGTAATAAATAATATAACGACAAGTCAAGACTAAAGTGATTGATTACCCCAGCAGGCCTTTTGCTTTTCCTTATTGTTGTAGTCATTGCCAGAGAGGCACATTACAACGTGATGATATTTCTTTTCTCCAGCCATTTCTTTAATGTAACACGGTTTTAAAATATCTGCCGTTTAAATAAAAAGTGAACAATGAAGTTATTTTTTATAATTTTTGTAAAACTCAAATTAAAGCACGATCAAACTCAACCGTATCAAAAGAAAATCCTGCTGATTTCCAAAAATCAACAGCAAAAGGAACAAAAAATGACAAGAGAAAGAAATGAAAAATGAAAAAAAAGTTTTAGGCCAGGTTGTTGAGGTGGCGTTGCTGGAAGCGAGACAAGTATGCAAAGAAAAAATGGATGCAAAAAAAAATACATATCCATGATGAATGCATAATAGTCATATGTGACGGTTGTATAAAATTTCTTCTTCATTCATTTGACTAATTAAATCTCATCATCAGTCATGTAACACAAGAAATTCTCAAAACTGGAATAAATTAAGGTTGATTTGTAAAAAAATTGTATTTTCCTTATNTGACGGTTGTATAGAATTTCTTCTTCATTCATTTGACTAATTAAATCTCATCATCAGTCATGTAACACAAGAAATTCTCAAAACTGGAATAAATTAAGGTTGATTTGTAAAAAATTGTATTTTCCTTATCATTTTTATGCAATTTTATTTCGATTAGCACTGTTACATATTTTCATCCATTCAATAAACAATTTCCTCATTTTGAATAAAGATTAAAGTATTTGAAGTAGTAGATCATTATTGCATCATCCAAAGCTCCGATAAATCTTAATTCACTTGTGATTTAAATGTAAGACTGTTGATTGGACATTATGAAAAATAATGAACAATAAAAAAAAATATTCATGTTCGTCATCGTCATTGCTTTGGTGGCTTTGCTTACATCTACATTTCTTTGTTTCATGATGAATCATTATCTTTCATGATAAATGCTGCGTACATTTAAGTAACTGTCCGGCATAAACTGGACTCAATAATATGGTCCCATTAATTACGTTTCCATTTTCACGATAAGCATGATATGATGGCGCGTATGCATGCATCCGTGACGTTTTCACATGGCACATTACATAGAGCCCTAGCGTGCCTTTGCTTTCATGACGTTTTCTTTTAAAGAGATACTTTTATGTAGGTACTCGATCTCAATAAACGAAATGCAAGCTTGTTTGTCTATAAAGTCATTAGTTGGGCAGTGTCATCACATGTGAATGAAAGTTATTAATTGTGTGTTACATTTATGTTAAATTAATTTTTAAAAAAACTTCCATCATCATCATCAGTATATTTAGAACTAGACTAGGTAAACTTTTCATAATTGAGTGACTTTTGTGAGTGACAGTTTTTAAGTGAAGTGACGTGCAAAAAAAATGTAAAAATGACTGCAGAGGAAGTTAAGGCGCAGTTAGATTTGTTGTTGGAACAAATTCAATGCATCAAGTCATCAGAGGACAAGTCAGGAAAGGATGACAACTTCAAATTGGACCCATCAGTGAAAACAAAAGTCACGTTCCGTAAAGTGTTACATTTTTTCCAACGACTGACAAGTTACCTTGAAAAATTGAGACTACAAAGCAATGAACAGGTAACACTAGAAGATGACAAGGTTTTGAGCGAAATTGAACTTCTACAACTGCCAGATTTATCAAGCATTGAAGAAACCAGACAAAGGAACGCAAATATTGATGAGTATTGGACCATAATCAACCATTCCATCGTTACTGGAGATCCAATTGGAAATGTCTTGAGAGGAGTTCATCCTAAAGGGAGTACCCTTCGGGAGTTTGGTTATCGGAACATGACAGAATGTGGAGAGATTACTTTGAACTTGGCACTGGATTTTATCAAGACCGAAAGGAAGGAAGAAAAGAAGATACTGACCCAACTAAAAAAGGATCTGGAAAATTGTGGCATGGGCCAATTTACTGTTACAGCGCCCAAAGAAAACTGGTGTTCAACGGAAGGAACGTCAACTTTGCTCCGACTTTACTCGTACCTTCCTCTTCCAAAGCATCTGAAAAAGGTGCTCCCTGGAACTTTAGTGCCATTACAGTGTTACATTGAACCCATTGTCGAACATATAATTGGAGTACTACCAACAAGGGAGCTTCCCCAATTCGAATATGGCCAACTGAACCTAGAAAACGCGGCGTTGGTGCGAGAAGAATTGACAAAAGTGTTATGCCATGTCCCCGCAATAATTGAAAAGTTTTGGTACAAATGCGAGATGCTGCCGATTTCATTGAAGTTTACTTTTCCACCAAAAGGTAAGCAAAAGTTTATTCATTTTTTCTTTTTATGCACTAAATGAATGAATGTAACACGAAAAATCATTTTAAAAAAAACCCCTTATCTAGTTGCCATTTTGTATCCAGTTACACGATTCATATCATTTCATTTTTTTCCAACAGATATGATCCAGCGAATTCAAGACGCCACCAGTTGCTCATTTGACCAGGCCAAAGGACTTCAGTAAGTTTAGTTTTTTATTATTACCTTTTCTTTTTCATTATCCAATCATTTTCATACAACAATATCATCATCATCATCATCATCATCACAAGAAACTCATCATCACAAGACACTTTTTGTTTTTCTTCTTCTTTCTTTTTCACTCATCATATAATCATAATGGGCACGAATGTAACACGACGAAAAAATAATTTTTTGTTTTGTTTTAAATTAAGGGAAAGACTGACTCAAGTATTGAGACTGTACGAACGAGATGGGTTCGTTTGGGAAAAGGCAAACCGGGGAGATTTGCTAGGGTTGAACTTGCTACTTCAACACGGTCTTTTGAAAATGATATTTCGAAAGGCACCCACATTCCAGGATCTCGCTAGTTTTACATCACTCATCACGACCTCACATCGCACCATCAAGTCCGAGATTGCTGCTTTTTTCTTGGACCTCATCTCAAGTGACCTGTACCATCTTTTAAGTGAAGCCAAATTCAAAGCAAATATGAACCTCATTGCCAGAGTCGTAGCAGTAAGGATGACGATTGAAAAAACTTGGGATTTTCACACTTTTCTTTTAAGATCAAGCATTTATGACATCATGGAAAATGATGGTCCAAAGATCAAGAATCATAACGATTGGATTTCAAAATTTAAAGACAGCATGCCCAACACCAAAGATACCACCACCACCACAACCACTAAAAAGTCCAAAACACAAATTGAAAGAGATAACAGGATTATTGAAGAGAACAACAAGAAGATTGCGGTTGTCAACAAAGATAAGGCTAAGAATGTTGGAGTGTTAGTTGTAATGATGGAAGTTCGAGGAAAACTGTGTTACAAGTCAAAAACTTATACTGGAGAAGACTTTCCATTGATCGACAATGACCCAGGGTAAGTACTTCTCTTCTTTATTTTCTTTTTTTTTTATTCACTTTTCATATTTGACTTTTTTTCACATCATAAAAAAAGCATAAAACTAAAAGCATTTATTAAATTGATTCATGTAGGACTGTAAAACTGCAAGGAATGGACTTGAAAGATTGTGCACCCTTCTTGTACCAAAGAATCGACAAAGTCATTAAAGACTCTTCCACCGTGTTACATAACAATCAGAGCCCTGTTAAAATCATCCTTGGTGTAGTAACAACGACGGGTGACGCAGGTGGAATTCTTGCCTTTGCGATTTCAAAAGTAAAACATATCCAGGCATATACAGTATACACATTACCAGAAAGGATCATCAATTTTTATGACAAGACAAGACAGCCCCAAAATCAACAAGAATTACTTGAGTTAGCATGGACCGCTTTCATAACTAACCAAGGCCACCTAGGCGAACAAATATCCAAGTCACTTTCCGATCCCAAGTCTCATCACCCCATCATAGAATGGGAGTTTCAGTTATGTAACACTGCCTTACCACTCCAAGTCCTTTCTACTCTTCTACACGTCTCAATTACAAACGTCCGGCTTAGCTTTCAGCGGTGTCTTTCCCAGCCGTCTTACTCCATCTGTATCCAGTTCCTCATGAAATGTTCCCAGAAAAGAATCACCCAGATAAGGAATGCAATCAAAGTTGCCCAAACCATGCTTGTGGATTCCAAAGCACGAGAAATCCTGGTTCGAAAATTTTTAAAAAAAGATGCTCTACAATTTTTGGGCCTAACAGAATCGGAAATTAAAAAATACTCACAGTACTTTTTTTGGGAAGAGCAATACCCATTGGATATAAACACGGAAAGAAGACGCTTATATTTTGGGATGTTAATGTCAGAAAATGACAAGGTCCGCCTCTTCAAACATATGAAGGAAAATGATGGAGATAGGAAAACGGAACAGGACTATGAAACTGATTTTTTCAAAAGCCTCTACGAGAGCAAAGCAGGGATTGTCGGTGTTACTTTTGACCCAAATATTACTGTTCGAGCTGAAAAGCCAAGGGACTTTTTATTCTGCAGGAAGAATGATGATGATGGACTGGATGAGTTGGCCAGGTTTGGTACTCTATCAAAAGAGACATTTCGAAATGTGGACTGGTTTACTTTTGATATCGTAAGTTTAATTTTATTCTCTTGAATATTTTTTCTTAAAATGTAACACTCATAAAAATCGTTCAACATTTTAATGTCTGTATTTCTTTTTTCTTGTTTTCTTATTACAGCACGATGTGATGCGATTTTCCATCTCCCACTTTCCTATACAAATATACCTACGCCCATTCATCGCGACTTTTCCCAACTTCTTTCCACCCGAACTAAAGCAGTTTGCCCAAAGTAAAAATGGAAAAGGTGATCCCGAAATCCTGATAAAATCTCAAATTTACGTGCTACTAGCCATGCACGCACACATAAATTATGAAATCGTGACAAAGGACAAACATATGGACGACAGGTTTTTAGTGAAACCATATTTCGCCAAGAAAAACAACTCTATCATCATTGATCTGGAAGCCCCATCCAGTCATCATCATTTTGGCGTGATTGAGTCATTACTCAATCTGACATATCTAGTAAGTCATTTAACATTTTCATTCTTATGATACCACTTGAATTTGTTACATTTTTAAAAAGTAACACTAATTTGAATATTTTCTTTCAGGATCGTTTTGGCCCTGAGAGAATCGCTGGAAGGGAGATAAAAGTCCACAACCTAAAAATGGGAGAAGGGAGGAAATCCAAAGAGGTTTTTCATTCACGCACATTTAAAAAACTCGAAGATGATTATTTGAAACTTGCCGGACCGGATGTAAATCTGATTCTTGATAAACCATCAAGTCAACTAGAAGAACTTGAATTCCCGGATTTTGGTGCCATGTTTTCATACTTGCCAGAGACAGTTAGACTAAAGTTTGACCTTTCCCGTTTTTATGGTGGCTACCCATGCCATCTTGACATTGAAATGGACGATTCGTACAAAGTTTAGTGTTACATGAATTTCACATTAATTTTGAATATAACCCTGTAACTTTTTGATCTCAAGAATGATTTTGCTTTTGTTTCCTTTCATTATTATTATTATTATGAACTATCATAAGATCACATGAATATTGTTCCAAGTTAAAAATGTGTGTTACATTAAAAGAAAAATGAATTGTTATTGGAGTCTTCTTCTTCTTTTCATCAATTAACTAAACGCCAAACATTACCATAAAAAAAATCTCTAAAGAATCAACAGAAAGGAGCCATAATATTGGCAGACAAGTTTCATCCTGCCCATTGAGCAAAACCGGCTCAAAAATATTAAACACATACCACATAAAGACCGTTTTATTCCATTTCATCCAAATATTTAAAAAGAATCTAAAAAAGGTGTTACATACTTTCAAACTTTTAGAAAACTGAGCACTAATGACTTTTACTTTTACTTTTACGGTCACCGCAACAATTTGAATAGAACTTGAACTTGACTCATATTTAAAAGTGATGCTCATTTGTTCACATGTAACACTACCAATTAACTCTTTTTTTAAAATTGATACAAAATATTTTGTCAATTCAGTCATTTCATCATGAACCAACCAATTGAAATGAATAATCTCAAGGAAATAGATGATTCCAAACATGGTTTTTTAACGGAAAAAATAAAAGATATTTATAATCAGAGCGTTACATGAAATCACTGAACATGATATCATATCAATCACCTATCATGATCATCAAATCATCATTAAATTCGTCAGTTGAATAAGCAATGTTCCATATTTCAAACCTACACATCC
Organism: Seira musarum; assembly: GCA_027743895.1. NCBI lineage: Eukaryota > Metazoa > Arthropoda > Collembola > Entomobryomorpha > Entomobryidae > Seira > Seira musarum. The sequence goes on along the minus strand of JAHZMX010000934.1, from coordinate 7,493 downwards.
ATTTTGAAAAGTATCAATGTAACACTTGTAGTTTACTGTCGTAGTGTTACATTTTTCAATTTATAATTTATAAAGCGTATATTTTTCATGATTTCATCTAAAATGAAATATGTCCAAATTGCATGATAAAAGTACAGTTATCATTCACTTATCTGTCATGTACCTTTTTTCAATTTCAATTAAACATCCACAAAACGGCATTACAGAAAAACAAACGATACAACATGTAGTTTGTGCATCTCAAGTTTCCCCAACTTGCCCCCGCGCACATTTGTTTCAATTAAACTTTCGTTTGTTTTTCTACATTAATGTAGCTCTGGGACAATATCAAAACATCAGCATATCATCATACATTCTTAATACTATTTTGCAAGCTCTCACAAACAAAAGTCGTTTATCTCAAGTCTAAAATTTTTAATCAATAAGTTTTAAGGCGTTTAAAAAAATCCATTTAGGTCAAAGAAAAAATATCACGTCAAGTATTACATTTCTAAAATTTCTAATCAATCAGTTTTTAATGCTCCTTGAAAAAAAATCAATCTAGTTGAAAGACAAAATATCAAGTCAAGTATTACATTCATTGAGATTAAATTTAAGTAAAACTACCGTTATGGAGCAAGATTATCGATACTGAAGTGCTGGTTTTGAAGCACGCTACGTATTTGGCTACCGAGTTGATGAATAAAATCAATCGCTTTGAATCTGAAGAGACGACGCTTGTTCCTATTGAAAATGTGTTACTTTCAAAAGTGTTCATGGACCGCAACGATTTTGTGTACCGTTATGGGAAGCGCAATTTGCTACCGGCGCTCAATATTGCATTGATTTGTAAGTAATACATTTTTTATTATTATTATGGGCTGCTATTTTAATAGATGAATTAGTCCATTAATAAATGAACATTTTTGAAACAATTACTTCAACTAAATATACTAAATATGTATATGAATAATTTGATTAATGACAGATGAAGCATCTCAAGAAAATGTAAGGGAAGCGCTTGATGAATTGTCCGGTGCAGTCCATATCTTGATCACCCATGTCGTCCCACTGGAATGTAACAACATGGAAGGAGAAGAAGAAGAAAGGAATGACATTGTGGAGCTGTACCTGGTGAAGGAGAAATGTTTGGTGCAACTGAAAAAATTGGATGACGCCCACCTTTTCCTTGTTAGAGACAACGTTTTTAGCGACTTGATCAAGAATGTGCTTCAAATGGTGAGCTGTTTCCAAACAATGAACAAGGCGCTGATGGAAAAGGAAAAGGCGATGCGTGCAGAGAGTTACTTTAAATTAATGAAAGAGGCACTGGAAAAGGACAGAATGGAGCGACTCAAAATTTTCAAAGATGATTCCGACTCATCATCATCAGATGGAAACTTGGCAGCACCACCCTTATCACCAGCACCAGAAACATCAGTTGAAAAGAATGGGAAAGGAAATGAACAAGAGAAAGAATCAACACTTGAAGACGACATTGAGAATGGAATGGATGACTTGAACGTGACTTCAACAGAATAATAATGCTTCATGGTATTACATTTATTTACTTGTGCCCATATAATGTAACTCTAACGTGCTTTGTCAACCTTGTCTTTCTTTAAGTAGTTTCTGCATTTTTTTCCAATGAAATCTTACTTTACTCTTACTTTCTTTAAGTAGTTTCTGCATATCTGGTTTCCATTTCTGTGTATGATGAACTTTGAACAAATAATGTAATAGTTTGTAAAACGAAAACATGAACTTGTTGGTTTGGGCTGAATAAAGAATAAATCAAAACGATTTGTTTTTTTAATTTCCAGATTTTAATTTCTCATCGCATCAACGCCAATCATCATTACCTGTGCACACAACTAATCAAGCTGCAATAATTTTAATATAACAGTGTCCACTGAAAAAAAATGGACGAAATGAACAACGAGTTATAGACGCCATAGACACATTTTTTAGTTTTACATTTTTCTCGCCAGTGGGCCAAAAATTTAGTTCTTTCCTGTACATAATTTAATAATTTCGTCTTTTGGAACTTTCATTTCCAACTCTTTCAACTTCGACTTTGAAAACTGACCGATTGACCCGTATACTACCATAAAAACTTTACTTCAACTTTTAAACACTTGATTAACTGAACAATTAGAACTGTAGTATTATCAACTTTATTTTACTAGTATTCATACGTAATTAAACACGATCCCTTGTAAGAAGCGAGTGTTACATTTGTACATTTCTTATTTAGTCTCGGTTTAAAAAAAAAGGTGAGAGGACGACTCAATCAGTCAATCATTGAAATGAATGTAAAACTTTTGCTTGGTCCTTCTCACATGATTCGTTACATTTCTCTTAGGTCTTCAAGTATGAGTAGGAAGGTTGTGAATTTGGGAACGAATGAGTGGCCACGGTTTTTCCTAAGCGATGCCACCGACTTTAGCGTCGACCAAGTAGTGACGTTATTTATTAACATTATATATATTTGGCATTATTGATGGGTTAAAAATGTAACAAATGAATGATATTGTATTTTCAAGATGCTCATCCCAATCCAATACGAGGTGTTGGGGCGGATGTACTGGGGATTCCGGGAAGGGAACAATGAACTCACTGGTCAATTAATGTTTTTGGACCATGTAAATCATAAGATTGACAATAAATACATACTTTTCTTTTCATTTCTTTGGTTAAAATGTAACAAAACCAATTTCGTTTGTATAGGACTATCCAGTAGACCAGTTTGAGTACTGGAGGCGACGGGTATTGCTCACAATCATGACCCCACCAGAAAGACTTGAGCAAGCAATGCAGGAAGAAGAGAGGCGAACTCGGGAAGGCCAGCATCATAATCAAAATGCAGCGGTTGTTGTAGCGCCCCAGTTGCAACAAAATCAGCGTGAAAGAGGGGCAGTGGTTCCGGCTTCAGGACCCAGTAGTAGTGGTCAGCAGCACCAACAACAACAAGGGACGTCTCAAGTTACCTGTATAATTAATGTAACAACGACAGCTGGAACCCAAGGAATTGGAACTGGTCCCGTCATGGCTAGTATTACGACTGGAGTTACATCAGCTTCCAGTTCTGTTACAGCACGTGGTGATGTCGTAATCACCGGCACTCCAGGAACGAGCAAGTGTGTTACAGGATCCAAAAATAAACAGACAGTCGAGACGTCGGTTCAATCCGAAAACATGCATACAACATCAATCTTATCATCACCACCCCGAAATGTTAAGGAAGAAATGTATGAAGAGGAGCCTAAATGTAGTACTCCAGTTGCGGGAACATCCCAAAAACGAAAGTTTGAAGATGTTTCACCTGGACAAACGCCATCTCCAATCAAGACTAAGCCACGAATGGGATCATCTGACGACGATTCAATTAAACAAGAATTATCAGATGGACAATGTTCATCATCTTGTGGAGAAGAGTTTTACACTGCAATGATGGAAGAGAGTGCAACACCAAATATCTTGACAAAGATTCATGATCATTTTACAAAGATCCTATTAGTACGAGAGAAGGTTCATCCCACAGGACTAAGATGCAATCAGAAACAGCCAAAATGTGTTACATTTTTGGGAACCGTTAGCACTCTTCCAATGCTTATGAAAGTTATTCATTTTTTCATGACAATGGCCGACTTGCTGATAGCTGTGTTACATAGCGCTCACAATGACCAGATTCCAGAATCTGTAATGAACCGAATCAATGAGGTCGAGAATGAAAAGCCACAATTTTTGACGTCAGACTGTGAACGGTTTTGTCAAGTTATTGAAGCATCACTATCAAGGAATGAGCCAATTCATGCATTAATAAGATCGGTCTATGGGAATTCAGACAACAGAAAGTTTTACCTGAGCAATCAGGGAGACGAAATTGCTCTATGTCTTTGTAAGAGTTTCATACTCAAGGACTTGGATGAGTTTGAATCAATTGTAGAAAAAAGTAACACGGGTCCGTTGGGGCAGACAGAGTGCGTAAAGCCTTCAAGTTCGTGGTTTGCTAAAACAGGAAGCTCGTTCTTTTCAAGAATGTACGATTTTATCGAGACACCAAACTTTAACAACACCACAATCAATGGTCTTCCGGAAAACTTTAACACGACATCTTTTTCTCTCGATTTGATTTCCACGCTGTTTAAACAACCAATGGAAGAAGAAAGAAAGAATCAAGTTTGGATCGCGTACAGGGGCCTGGCATTGTCAGAGATGAAAAAATTGCAAACGATCCTGCCCAATCTCATTTCAAAAAACCCAGTCATAATAGAAAAATATGTAACTCTTGAAAAGTTTCCCAAGTTTACGATTGTTGAAGTTCAAGGACCTCAAGGTATGTAAGACCACAATAATAACTACATATTTATGCATGTTCCTTACACAAATATAATATTCCTATATACAATACAACTGAAGTTTTTTTTATTAAAAAATTAGCGATTGCTGTTCAGCTTGCAGAGACTCATGGATATGATGCTTCGTACTGGCAGTCATTTACGTAAGTAACACACAGCAAAATAATCAATTGCAGTAATAAAATCACACTTGTTACATAATCACAAAGGTGTGTTTTAAATAATATAAGAATGTAACATTTTTATTTATTTTTTTAGAACCTACATGGCCAAGCTGATGAAAGAGTTGAACTTGATTGATGATACAAAGTTGGATGTCATATCAAAGATTGATCTGTTGGGAATTAGATTCTTGATTGACCTGGGTTTTTATGAAATTCAATTGGCATCGACCCACGAAATCTCCAAGTTCTTGCCTCTATTTGCCGACATGAGCAAGGATGATGATGAACACACTCAAGTCATTCGTTTGATGAGTCGTCAAGTTGTGCGCAACCTTAATCATTGTTACATTCGAGCAAAAATCTGGCAATTAACCGATATGGCGGCCGTTCGATTAGGAATAGAACGAACATTTGATCAATTGATTTTTCTACTGCAGAAAGACTTTTATTCACGATTGATCCCAAACGAACCCCAACTTCCCTTTGCAAGTTCTAGATTTGAAGCTCTTTCAAAAAAACTAATAAACGCCAGCACACTCCCAGTAGATTTGAATGTTATTGGAGGTGATGAGATGGATCAAGACAAAAGAGGTTTAAGGTTCCTAGGACAGGATTTGAAGAAACGAAATCAAGTCGTTCTTTTACTTGTGCAAGTTAACAATCTATTACAATACACGTTTCGAACTCTGGATGGAACCGAAATTAACTTGTTCTCGAACGAAAAGTAACACTACATTCAATTCTGTTGTTTTGTTTTTTGAAAACGTAATAAGTTAAGTTGACAGTCGTGTTACATTTAACTTTCATAATAGTGAAGACACAATAAGGAACTTTGATATTCGAAACGACGGCCACAAATTACACGAGACGTTGGTCAAAGCCATCATGGGTTTTGTAAAAGCCAATCGAAAATTTAACCTCAATCTAGCACATATTGGAACTGACACGGTTGAAGGCGGAGTTTTAGCAATTTGTGTGGAAAGATTTCGACTGGAGTACACTAGTGTGGAAGTGACCACCTTGCCTCTCCGATTAGTGACATTTTATTATCATGATCTGTCTGAAGGTGTCGTTACAGTCGAGGGTCTCCTCAATGACTGTTGGAATGCAGTGTTACATCGGACTGGATACTTTTCAGAAAGGCTAGGAAGAATACTGGATATGGTTACTGAAGAAAAAAAGAAAATCAAACTGATGGAGTGGCAGTTCCTTCTCGGCAACGACGGCAGTTTTATCCATGATATTTTATGTACTTATGCTACTGTTGCAGTTTCTCGGTCCAGGATTGACATCAAAAGATGTATTGATCATCCTGCATACGCACAAGCAATTAGATTTTTGTTACATGTTGGAGAGGAAAGAATGATGGAAATTTCCACAGCCCTCGAAATAACGAAATCGACATTTTCAACAATCGAGTTGCATGAACTAGTAAGGACTGCAGAAAAGATCCAAATCCTGGAACTGTGCGGCTTAACCAATGAAGAGGCGTTCAATTACGGACACTTTTTTGTCTTTGGCGGTTTTGAAATTGATGACAGCTTTCGAATGTACCAGAATTTTTTTAACACTTTAGTACTTGAGCAACAAAAACCACTACTGTGGCAATCCATACAGACAACTGATCAAAACCGACTAACGTTTATGCGGAACATCTTTAACACTTCGTTTTATGGTTTCAACTTCGGACTTGGTGTTGATAGGTACATGAATTATAGATGCAAACGACCGGATGGGTTTATGAGCTCGCCTGATGAGTTTGCAAAGTTCTCAAATGAGTGTTACGGTTTAATTGAAAACGTTTACCTATACTCATTCTCTTGTGTAAGTTTAAAGTGCAAAAAAAAAATGTAAAACTTTTATTGATGATATATTCTATAGTGTTACATTTGTTGAAAGCTGAATTTTTTTTTGAAACACTTGTGTAGGAAAAGGCACAGCGATTCACGGTGGCTCACATATTTCCAGATTATTTGCTAGAGTCGTTGGAAAAAGCATTGAGGTATAGAGAAAACATCCCAGTTCCCAGAAACGTCGATTACTCTGCAGAAAATTACACACCTCGACAAATTGCACAAGCTCAACTCCTGGTATTAGCATCTTACCACAAATATCTGAGACCAAAAGTGGCTAATATTGATTTCTATCGGCAAATCTGCAAGCCGATTTGGTTAAAACCGGCCCACTCCTTTCTCGTTACTTTGCAATCCTTCTCAGAGGAATACAAAGTAGATTCGGCTGCTCTCATTCTTCAAATGTGTTACTTGGTATGTAATTTAACATAATATTTGAAAGTTCATTGATTGAAAATGTAACACAACACGCGCAAAAAAAAATTTTGTTAAATTATTCTAGGATATCCAGAAAAATGACAGAATATCTGGTAGATTAATCAAGACGATTGACATTCGACAGACCAGTCCAAGCCAACAAATGCTCAGGAATTTTGGTAACATATGTGAGACTTTTCAGACGCGATTTGTACTTTCAGTAATAGGTCAGGATGCTGAACAAAACCCCGTGGGCTCACTTTTCAACCTTGTTCCAAACTTGGACGAATTTCGATATGTTACGAACAGGGACAGAAGACTGATGTTGTCGCCTTGTTTAAAATTAGGCGGATGGCCTTCCCACTTGGCGGTTGATCATCGATTTAAAGAGGGGGATCCAGAGCCAAGGAAAAGTATTTAATCAATCTCTTGACTACTTTTTTAAAAAAATGTCTTACATGTTTTTAAAATTTTCAATGCTCTATTTTTTATTATGGCAATTTCTCAAAATTCTTGTAAATTGATTTACATTTGCAAAATCCTCAGTCATATTCTCAATTGATACTAGTCGAGTATTTAACCAGACTTTTTGCAGTAATAAAGAAACTCGTCGTACATTATAACAAGAAATGAAATGTAACAATGTCAAGATGCATTTATCATTTTGCCGAGCCATTAAAAAATGATCTGATCCATATACCTTCCATATAACTGAGCCA